>VOCT01081932.1:0-12913 GCA_007922175.1 Pelusios castaneus | reverse complement strand
TTAGGGCTACCCCACGTCTACACTGGCTTAAGTCGACTTAAATAGTCGACTTAAGCTTTAAAGTTAACTTTATATAAGGTGTTATAAAGTCGACTTTGAATTTCCTTAAGTCAATTTAAGCAGCTGCTTAAGTCGACTTAAGGAAACTGTAGTGTAGACGTGGGGTAAATTAAGTTGACTTAAGCAAGCTTAAGTCGACTTAATTTTCAAGTGTAGACGCACCCCAAGTGCCTAGCCCTTTTTAAATTATTTTTCTTACCTTGACAGTGTTGCTGGAAGGTCAAAGAGGCTCTGCACAGCTTCTCCCAGCCCTTGCCCATCCAGACAGGAATCAGACACAAACTGTCTCTGAACCATGGAGTCTGCCCTCTGAACAACATAGGAAGCTCTTTGTTATTCTTTTCAGTTTTATTTGTTATCCAACCAACGGCCAAGTAATTAAAAAAAAAAAAATCATGTCTGGGCAATGAAACTCCTATGTAGGGAGCTGGAGTGAAACGGATGTAGACCACTCCCTTACCTTCCCCAAATAGCTTAGTAAAAGTCTTTAACCAGACTCCTATGCAAGAGCTCAGGCAATCTGTGGGTCTTTGTCTGGGACAAGTCATTTTGATTTATCAGGATAAGGTCAGAGAGAAGTGAACTAGGATTGTGGAAGTAGAGTGAGGTGAGGAATGAAGAGGGGAAACCCAGATCAAATAATGTGTGAGCTGTAATAGATTCTTGTAGATTTGGGGGATAATCCAGATTAACAATGGTAAAGATATCAATAGTTGTGGAACTCCCTAAATAGTTATGACACAGCTTAATTAACTTTCTTATCTCACTGATTTTAGCAGTTCCTATTTGTGCTGGATTGCTTTGGGGATCTAGATGGCTGCACATAAATGTGTTTTGTTTCGCCACCTTCTCTCTCAGTCTGGGTTTCTCTGTCCCCCCCCCCCCCCCAGAGTTTCTGATGTCCTCACATCCTCTGCTTGCTGCTTTTTAAAGATCTCTGGAGTTAGTCATTTTAACATTTAATAAACTTGCTTATCTGTATATACGGTCATTCCATCATATCATTCCTCCATCTCGCTTTCTTCTTCTAGAGGTACCCTTCAGCATGGCATATTTGACTGCCATAGTATGTGATCTGCTCAATGCTCTTATTTCTACAACTTTTTGAATAATTCCCTCTCGCCTTTCTCTGCTACATGTTCTCTTTCTCACTCACTCACCCTCACTCCTGCATTCCTTTGATTTCTGTTTTTCCTGTTTGCTTCGTTTCTTCATCCATCTTACTCCTGCACATCCCCTGTCTCCATCCTCTCCGTCCCCCCAACTCACTGGAAAATATCTCAAAAGTCAGCATGTACCAGGAAAATCCTCTTCTCACAGTTACAGTGGAGTGACAAACCTGTGATCCATGGAGTTGTCCTGGTGTAACTGAGAGAGTAAGATGGCTGTTGGGCTGTTAGTTGGAATCAGGCAGTCAATGGATCCAGGACTCCCGTGGCACATGAAATAAATGGGGATGTTCAGAGATCAAAGACTGCGCTTTGTTTTGTTTTTTTTAATTGTTTGTATTTATTTATTTGTTTGTTATTCACAGGATTTTTTTTTTAAGTAGAGTAGTTTTGTGGCTCTGATCCAACTAAGCGCTTAAGCATGTAACTAACTTTAAGCACAGAAGAACTTCAGAAAAATCAACTGCCTACTAGGCCTAAAACTAAGCATATGCTTAAATGCTTGGTTAGATTGGAACTTTATGGCTTTCTAAAATAATTTTGTTAAAAACTTTACCTAAAATAGCATCACAGAATATTTTTCTGTATATGCGTAAGAGACTATATTGTTTGAACCGAAACTTTCACAAAGCTTGACGCAGGTTGCCTGCCTTACCTAGAGGAATGCACTATACTTACATATTTAGTAGGTGAATGTTTGATTCTACCCTCCTTACAGATGTTGATTAGTCACTATTCTCTGTCATCATTTAATATTTGAATAATGCACATTGACCTTTTCAAGGCACAAGTTTCTAATTTTCCTTACCTAGCGGGAAGGTATGATACTAATTTTAAAACCCTTGTGCTCTGAGGTGCAGCTGGGTGTGTCGAGTCACCAAACCCAAAGTGCTTGCATTATGCAAGATACAGTAGATGAACAACATATAGCTTGATTGTTGGAGTCTTCATCTTCTCTTGGGTGTCAGAGTTATTCTCTTACCATAAAGAATACAGAAATACAGCAAGTGAATTTTGGACTAAATTAGTAAGACTGTAGTTCCATAAAAAAATAAGATGGGCTGGACATTGTATTTACCTCACTGTAAACTGCAGAAAATATGTTTACTCCTGATACTATGCTGTATTTCAGGTAAGTTTTATTTATTTGCTCTTTTGACTGGGGAGAAAAATTTGTGGATATTTTTGAAGTCTTAGGTTTTGGGGGGAAAAAAGGAATTACTGTAGCTACCAAAAACTACAAGCAAGAACCAAATTTTGCTCTCCTATTAGTATAAATCTAAAGTTAATTCTACTCTCTTCAATGAAGTTACTCAGGATTTACCTCAGACTAAAAGGGAGAAAATAATTAGGGTTAGATTTTTCCTATAGGGCATTGAATCTTGCTTATCACCATCCCATTTTAAAGCACACAGATCAGATCAAGCTTTCACCAGCTACTAGGATAGAATAATGGAGAGGGATTTCTTCTCCAAACTTTCGTAAGATAGTTATTTTAAAAAATAAACAAATTTTATAACAGATTGAACTGAATTAATTGCATTTCATTTAGCAAATCCCATGGCACATCTGTATGTTAAACTGCTCATCAACTTCTCATTAATAAAATCCTTCAATATCTTTAAGGATGAAAGTTTTAAGAAATGGCATGTAGGAAAAATCACTTTGTTGAGAAATATTACATTTGTTTGAAGATTTTATGAAAGTTGTTTTCAATTACAAATTATTCACTCTGGGTAAACTTTTTAAAAGCACTCAATGTTTTAAGAGTCTAAAGGGAAAATTGTCAAAGGCATCTAAATGACTAAGCAGCATATATCACTTAAGTGACTTGAAAAAGGTGACAGTCAGTGGGACTTAGACTCCTAAGGACCAGATTTGTAAAGGTGTTTAGGCACCCAAAATACAAATAGGTGGCTGGCTGCTTTTGAAAATCCCAGTAGGTGCCCCGATACCTTAACACAAATACCTTTAGTCTGCCCATAAGTTACTTTTGAAAATAAGACTCAGGGTCCTAAATCACTTCAGAGATGTTGAAAATTTGACCTTAATTCTCATTTTCAAAACTGACTAAGTGCTAAGTCATTTAGGCACTTTTGAAAATTACGCCCTGTATCCTTTTTCGGAGGTTGTCCCATACTGATTAAGATCAGTTAAAAATATATGATGATTCTTCACCTCATAAGAATAAAGCTTAAGTTTGTACACTGTGCTCATGCTAATAATGCAGCCAAAGTGGCATAGGATGATTAGATGCCCTGGTTTTATAGGCACCACCCCAATATTTGGGGCATTTTCTTACAGAGGCACCCATTTCCCCCATCCTCTCTCCTGATTTTTCACAAATACTATGTGGTCAGTCTAGAGTGGCAACAGTGAAAATGTGACATCTCTGGTTCAAGGGCAACAGTCATGGATTTTGTGAAAGCCTTTTTAGCAGAAATATAAATGTGCTTTTAAGTTTGGTCTTTGGCTATATTTATGAAAGTCTGTTTCCAAGCATATAGTTTAATGGAGTTAGATGCTCAAATCCCATGGAATATGAGAATCTAACTAATCTGTGCTCCCTTGAAAAGCTCAGTCTATGTTCTCCATTAGATGTGTGTTTAACAATCCAGGAGTAATGCAAACTATTATCATTCTTGGGTGTGTTAATAGGAGTGTTATATATAAGACATGGGAGGTAATTGTCCCTCTCCATTTGGCATTGATGAGGCCTCAGCTGGAGTACGGTGTCCAGTTCTGGGCATCACACTATAGAAAAGATGTGGACATATCGGAGAGAGTCCAGAGGAGACCGACAAAAATGATAAAAGGTTTAGAAAATCTGACCTATGAGAACGGGTTTAAAAAACCCTGGGCATGTTTAGTTCTGAGAATACCAGACTGAAGGGGAACTTGATAGCAGTCTTCCAAATGCTAAGGGCTGCTATATAGAACAGTGGTTCTCAACCCTTTGCAGGCCATGACACACTTGGCAGCATATTAGGACCCTATAGGATCCACCCCAGGCCAAACCCAGCTATTTCCCTGGCTCTCTGTGACACACTTACCACGGTGGGGTGACAAAGTAATGTGTCCCGACACAGTGATTGAGAACCACTGGCTATATCTACACTTGCTAATTTAGGTCAACTTTAGCTAAGTGGACTTAACAAAGTCTTTGGTAAGTTGACTTAGCATGTCCACTCCTAAATTTTAAGTTGACTTAGGGGGAAACTTACAAAGTCGACCTAGAGTGTCCACACTGGACGCCTAGGTCGACTTCTAGGGGCTAGGGGGACCTGGGAGAGGTTCACGGTGGCAGGAGAGGCACCCCTTGCCAAGTGCCAGGGGGCTCAGCCTTTGCCCCATTGTACCTGGGTACAATGGGGCAAAGGGGGACAGGGACCTTGGCAGGGCATAGGGGCAGGGTGGGCAGGGCTCTGCCCTGCCCTGTGGGGGGGCATGCCAGGCTCCCCCTGTGCCTCCCCCCCCGGCAGAGAGGGCAGTGGGGGAGTCCTGGAGAGCCCTAAGTCGACTTAGAGACGACTTAGGGCTACTATGCATCCACACTGGCTTAAGTTGACTTTAGAAAGTCGACTTAAGCCTAAAGTCGACTTTAAACTAGGTTTTGTAAAGTCGATTTAATTTTCCTTAAGTCGACTTAAGCAGCTTGCTTAAGTCGACTTAAGGAAAGTGTAGTGTAGATGTAGAGTAAATTAAGTCGACCTAAGAAAGCTTAAGTTGACTTAATTTACAAGTGTAGATGCACCCACTGATATAGAGGATGGTGATCAATTGTTCTCCATGTCCATTGAAGGTAGGATAAGAATTAATGTACTTAATCTGCAGCAAGGGAGATTTAGGTTAGGTATTCGGAAAAACTTTTTAACTCTAACTGTAGTTAAGCTTTGGAATAGGCTTCCAAGGGAAGTTGTCAAATCCCCCTTATTGGAGAATTTTAAGAACAAGTTGGACAAAAACCTGTGAAGGATGGTCTAAGTTTACTCGGTCCTGCCTCTTTGCAGAGGGCTGGACTTGATGACCTCTCAAGGTCTCTTCCAGCCCTACATTTCTATGCTTCTACAAAACAGATCAAAGAGAATTTTGGCTTAGTACATTATCGGTAATCATAAAAGTGTCTTGTCCTGAACTGAGTTTTATTTGTAGGTAATAGACCCGACAGTATTTTTTGCTGTAGGAGATAATGTTCTGTTTTACTGGTGGGAATCTAAAATAACTTTTTTAAATCACTGGTGTTGCTCTAGGCTCTCGCTGGTCCAACTGAGATCAGAATCTGGCCTGGGTGTTTAATAGAATATTTTCAGGGCATCAGTCCAAGCTACACTGCAGTGACATGTATAGAATTGCATACTGAATTCACTGGGGAGTGTCAGATGCGGTTTTACCACTGTAGGCTAGATTCCACCCATATACTATAAGTAAACCTGCACAAGGGGCAGAGAAGGTGGTGAATTTTCCCTTGCAGAACATCCTCAGCATTCTGCCAGCAGAAGCTGGGCTTATCTAGCCTCTTCTACCACTCATGGAAGGAAGCAAAGAGCTAGGCCACTAAGACTGTAGATCCAGAGGGTTTCATACACCCACACTGCTTATCTCTATTGGAGTCACTTCAACAGGGCTGCCACTGGCCATAATAGCCCCCGAGACCTGTCTTCAACAGGTATGATGGAGGTGCAGAAATGTGACATGACTTCTCTCTGTATCACATTTCCAGAGGACTCTGCACAGTGTCAGCTGAGCAAGGGGGGAAAATACACATACCCTGGCTCCATGCTGACCTCTCTGCACTCCCCCACCCATTCCCCACTTTGCTCACCTGCGTGACTTCCTGATACAGTACTTCTGTGCAGATCCTCAGAACTGTGGCGCCCACATTGACATGAGATACACAGATCAGAAGGGCATGACCCAGACCAATATCATGACAATAAATGGCCAAGGGATTAACTACTTGTGTTCCACAGGCCTGGCACACTCAACAGATATGTGGATTTCCACACAACTCACTGTGTGCCTGGAAATGACAGGGAAGTATATGGCAAATGCCAATGGAGCCAGAGAGATACCTCTGCTCTGAATATCCCCAGGCTGGTTAAGTGGGCAGGAATTAGGAGAATAATGCTGCTGATCGGGTGTGTTACTTGTAGGTAACTTGCAGGTTTTTGTCCAACTTGTTCTTAAAATTCTCCAATAAGGGGGATTTGACATCTTCCCTTGGAAGCCTATTCCAAAGCTTAACTACACTTAGAGTTAAAAAGTTTTTCCGAATACCTAACCTAAATCTCCCTTGCTGCAGATTAAGTAACTTGTGGGTTATTTGTACTTTCTAAGCAATTACCACTGGTAACCTTGAACGATCTTCTGGGAAAGTATCTCTCTTTTTCTAGAAAGACCTCTTGACATTTCATCTTTTCAAGAGTTGCCTTTTATTACCAGTTTCCCAATGTATCCTACAGTAAAATGTCATATTACTAGCACATATCCTGAAATGACATGAAGTCCTATAAACCTTGAAATATCCTGATGAAAGGAGGCATTGATTTAGATCTTTCTTAGTAGTTTTGATCTCTTCAGAAGTTGCATAGCTAGTCTATGAAAATCTGCTCCAGGCCGAAATTTGGCAGAAAAAATCTCAGCCTACAACTAGATTTGCCCACAGACAACTGCAAGAGTTTTAGTTTGCAGCATGAAAATAACATTATTAGAATGTCCTAGGGCAGTGGTTTTAAAACTTTTTTTCTTGGGACCCAGTTGAAGAAAATCATTTATGCCAGCAACCCAACAATTACATCTTTGAGCAATGCATTTCAGTCTTTTGGCGGTGGCAGCAGAGGGTGCCGCGACCCAGTGCCGAAAGGTCTGCGACCCAGTCCTGGGTCCCAACCCTAAGTTTGAGAACTACTCTCCTAGGGTCATCTGCTCCAAGTTCTTGCCTAGGACTTTGGAACAACTAAGGAAAAGACTGACCCCACGAAATTCACTTTGAGCGTTTATTGAGTTCCATGTCAATGTTGTTGCAATCACAGTGCAAAATGGAAAATCAAGTTCACAGTCATGTACTTCACTCTTGAGTCTCAGTGCTTTGTGCTACGTTATGCATACGTGTAGCTGGTCCTTTCAGACAGCCTGCAGTCACCAGTAGTTTGGAGCCAGTAACTAGCAAATCATTGAAGATTGTACGGTACTTACATGCTAAGTTAGGAGAGAAGATGACAGACAGAAAATCAAGGTGTGAAATGAGTGCATCATTTTTGGCCTATTCATATGGCATTTAGAAAAACTTAGTAGATATTTTGAATTTGTTTCAGGTACGGGGTTAAAAAAAAGTCAGCCCTTTAACAAAGGGCATGTAATCCGGCTGGGTCAGAACAGAAGGTTAACTTTCTTATATAAAGTGCACAGGGTTTCTTTTTTTAAAGCAGAAGCTGCTCAGTGCTCAAGAGATTTGCACCTGCTCTCCCAGTAATGACATATACTTTTGTTATGGTTACGGTCTTTGTTATATTTAGTGTCCTAAAGCATGGCACACCCTCCTCAAAAACATACGTAAAAGGGCAGAGCCTTGCCTTAGGGAAATTATAATCTAAAAGGACAAGATGAAGACAAAGGAGCAGGAGAAAGGGTGGCACACCCATTCTAGTTGCAACATACAGATAACTAGAGGGCAGCTGCTGAGGTCACTGTGGGAAGAGAAAAGTTTGGAGGAGGAACTGGAAGGAGGAAGGGGAGGGTGTATGGCATACAGGGTCAGATAAAACAATCCAGGCATGATAGGGAGGAGGGAAGGCATTATGACTGGGCAGAGCTCAGATGCAGGTCAGAGAGTGCTAAGTGAACAGAGGTGTGTTGCAGGCAGGTGCATTTGGGCCTAATCCTCCTTCCCAAAGACAAGTTGCAATTTGATTGACAGATGCATTCAAAGCAGATGTTATTTAAACATGCAGGATTAGACCTTGTCCCAGCTTGTGATGTCAATAGACACGAAGGGGATAAGTGGTCTTCATAAATTCGTACAGGCACCTTGCGACAACTAGCAGGGCAGAATCTTTCCGCAGTGCTCAAGGAAGTGGTAGGAGAGGTGACTCGATAACATGCTGCCTAGCACAGGGAGACCGGCATCTTCAGCTCCCCAGATGGATAACATATATACCACCATCAGCATCCCCTGCATGGTTCTTTCCTGTAAGTGCAGAATTTAGCCTACTCTAGTATCCATCAGCCAAAAATTCCATGTGTTATTGTACCCTTGACATAGCCACAGTAAATCAACCCTAAAAATAACCGCTCTCACCTCCCACCAAAAGCCAGAGAAGTCAAAATTAAGCCACAACTCCTTTTGGTCCCCTACGTAGACTTCCCAACCACTCCAAAGTCCAGCGACCACTCCTTTGTAACCCCGACTCCCTCCATCCTAAACAGGTGTGAAGACCCTGAATTGACAACATTTGGGAGTGTAGAGGAGGGCACCTACATAGCCCTTCTGTCTGCAGCCCCCATGTCTTCACAGCTCTGCAAAGGAGCTTAAGTGCAGCATGGCTACTACATTGAAGTGACCCTCAGCCCACCAGAGTATCTCTAGTAAGCTTTATGGCTTTCATTTAAAACTATGTGCCTCCCTTTTTGCATCCACACTAGCAGCAGGTTCAGTGTTGAGGACTCAGAATGGTAGCTGTCAGTTTCAGGCACAGCTGATAACGAGAGTCCTGTGGCTTTCATTTAAAACTATGTGCCTCCCTTTTTGCTCCCGCGCTAGCAGCAGGTGCAGTGTTGAGGACTCAGAATAGTAGCTGTTGTCAGTTTCAGGCACAGCTAATAGGGAGAGTCCTGTGGCACCTTGAAGACTAACAAATTTCTTCAGGCATAAGCTTTCATGGGCTCCAACCCACTTCATCAGATGCATGAAGTGGAAACTACAGTTGAGAAGTATAAATACACATGCCAGGATGAAGGATGCAAATGTTAGCAAAGTCAATTCAGTTAGGGTAGATGAGGCCCATTCACAGCAGTTGATTAGAAGGTGAGAATGTGTGAACAGGAACAATTACTTTTTGTAATGTGTTAACCATTCCAAGTCCCTATTCAGACCCAGTCTGATTGTGTCAAGTTTGCAAATCAGTTCCAGATCTGCAGTTTCAAGCTGGAGTCTGCTTTTGAAGTTTTTTGTTGAAGTATGGGCAACTAAAGTCTGCTACTGAGTGTCTAGGGAGATTGAAGTGTTCTTCTACTGGTTTATGGATGTTAGCATTTTTGATGTCTGGTTTGTGTCCATTTATTGTTTTGCATAAGAACAGCCCGGTTTGGCCAATGTACATGGCAGAGGGGCGTTGCTGGCATGTGATGGCATATACCACGTTAGTGGATGTGCAAGTGAATGAGCTCCTGATGGTGTGGCTGATGTGGCTGGGACCTATGGTGGTATCACTGGAGTTGATGTACAGGAAGAGTTGGCAATGGGGTTTGTTGCAGGGATAGGTTCCTGGGTTAGTGTTATTGGATGGTGTTCAGTGGCTGGTATTTGCCTCAGATTGGGGGGTTGTCTGCAAGCAAGGATTGGCCTTCCTCCTGAGTCTTGAGAGAGTGTGGGATCATTTTCCAGGGTAGGTTGTAGATCTTTGATGATGTGTTGGAGGAATTTTAGCTGAGGGCTGTAGGTGATGGCCAGTGGTGTTCTGTTGTTTTCTGTGTTGGGTCTATCCTGTAGCAGGCAACTCCTGGGTACCCATCTGGCTTTGTCAATCTGTTTTTTCAGTTCCACAGGTGGGTACTATAGTTTTAGGAATGTTTGGTAGAGATCCTGTAGGTGTTTGTCTCTGTCTGAGGAATTGAAGCAGATCTGGTTTTATCTAAAGGCTTGGCTGTAGATGATGGATTGCGTAATGTGTCCAGAGTGGAAGCTGGAAACATGTAGATATGTATTTCAGTCAATTGCTTTTCAATATAGAATGGTGTTAATGTGTCCATCCCTTATTCATACTGTAGTATCCAAGAACAGGATTTCTTGTGTGGACTAGTCCATTCTGAGGTTGAGTGTGGGGTGGGGTGGAAATTGTAGAAATCTCAGTGAAATTCTTCATGGGAATCTTTCCCAGTGGGTTCACATGATGAAAATATCATCAATGTAATGAGAGGTACTTGGGGACGAGATATGAGGAAGCGATGTTCTAGGTCAGTCATAAAAATGTTGGCATACTGAGGGGCCATGCGGGTATCCATAAGCCATAAAACTGAAGCTAAAATGGTCCTGAGTGGTCCCAGTGAGAAGGAAGCTCCCTTTCCCCCTGCCCTAAGTAGACTAAGTCAACTTAGGGCGTCCACACTGCTTAAGTCAACTTTATACGAGGTGTTATAAAGTTGACTTTGAATTTCCTTAAGTCGACTTAAGCAGCAGCTTAAGTCGATTTAAAGAAATGCCAGTGTGGTCACAGAGTAAATTAAGTCGACTTAAGCATGCTTAAGTCGACTTAATTTACTAGTGTAGACGCACCCTTAGAGGGGTCCAACTGCCATGGCACACTTCAATACAATGGTGACCGTGGGAGGAGTTGGGGTTAGACTTAAATTCCAGTGGAAGGGAAGGGGGAGAAAGGGGCCAGAGTCCCTGACAGAGTCTCTTTGGCTATGTCTACACTTGGCCAAATAAGTCAACTTAGCATGTCCACACTATAAAATTATGTCAGCTTAAAGTAGACCTTGCCAAATTGACTTGAGCGTCCACACTGGATGCCTAAGTCGACTTCTAGCGGCTAGGTGAACCTGGGAGTGATCCATGGTGGGGAGGAGGGGCACCCCTTTCAAAGTGCCAGGGAGCTCAGCATTTTCCTGCTACAATGGGGGCTGAGCAGGACAGGGACAGGGGCAGAGTACAGGAGCAGGGTGGGCAGGGCTGTGTCCTGCCCTGTGGGTGGGCAGGCCAGGCTCTGGCTGTGCCAGCCACCCTGGCAGGGAGGTCAGTGGGGGAGCCCTGGGGGCCCTTTAAGTCAACTTAAAGTCGACTTAGGGCTAATCCACGTCTACAGTGGCCAAGTTGACTTAATAAAGTTGACTTAGCCAGTAAAGTCGACTTTAAACTATATTTTATAAAGTCGACTTAAAATTTCCTTAAGTCGACTTAAGCAGCAGCTTAAGTCGATTTAAGGGAATTGTAGTGTAGACACAGAGTAAATTAAGTTGACTTAAGCAGGCTTAAGTCGACTTAATTTACAAGCGTAGATTCTTCCTTTGAGTCCAGGCAATCATGGAGTTGATCTGAGTTGAGCTCAAACCTAGACCTGGTCATTATTAAAATTACAAATATTTCACTTTCTTTTTAAAAAATTGGTGAAAATTTTCTAAATAAATTTTTTGTTCCCAATTCTCTTGGTTCATTTTGGTCTTTGTGGCTCCAGAAAATATATCCTGCTTATCCATAAAAGATAAGCACAATTGGTTAAACAGATCCTCATTCTAACACAAGGTCTAAGTGAAAATATTTGGGATTTAAGGGGGACTTAATGTTACGTTTAAGCAATGTAATGACCTTTCAGATGAGACTGGAGGGGTGAGAAATTTCACCTAATAAGGATAAACCGAAACATAATGTTGAATCCATGCTTATCTTGTGTCTGTACAGAATCTACCACAATAGGATTCCTGATTCCAAACAAAACCTCTGAGCATTATGTAATACAAATACATAATCAATAAGGATAGTGCAATTAATAATGATAATAAACAGCTCTTAGATAGTGCTTTCCTTCAGTTGATCTTAAGTAAATGGAAGAGTTTCAGAAAACAATGGGCTAGCAAACAACTGTGCACTAAATATTTTCTTTTTGGTAATGAAATATTCTGGAAGAAATAAAATTCTCATAAAACCACAGGTTTCTTGAAGTAACAAACACCCTCTTCGTATTTACCTTTGTTAATTTGTTGCTTGTAGATACAGCATGCCCCATAATCAAACTTTCTGAGTTCTACAATATTTCTTGTTTTCTGAAAAATGATATTGAAGGTAGAGATAGCTAAAATATTGTAATAGAAAAAATTCAAAAAAAAGATACTTGTTTACTAAATCAAAATTTCATTGAAAGACGTACAAAATTTATTTCTTCACAAATATTCAATTATGTTGAATTTACAAATAATAAAAATATTTTAAAATTTCGACCTTTTGATATTAATTAAAATAGAAAGAGGGACCTCTACGGGGTAATATTTTCCAAAGTATTAAATATATTCTATTTTTTATTTTCTCTTATTTTACGCAGCGAGTACAAATATATTAAACGTATTTCCTCTTCCAGTAGCAGAAGAAACATCCAAAACTCAACAGACAACTAACCTACCAATGACTACAGGAACAACTAATAACACAACAGATGCAAAGACAAACACATATAAACAACAAAGTACATTCTATGAGAGCACAGTATTAACTAATCTTACAGCAACAAAGGAAACAAACACTGTTGTTCTTTCTCTAAGTACAGCCCCTGAGACCACAAGTACAGTATCTGAGAGCACAGCTTCAACCAGCTCTATTGTTCCAGAGATATCCACAGCTGCCCTAGAAAGCTCTTCCCCAGCCCAAACTACAGAAATACTCAGTACTCCACCAACAGCGGGCACAACCACACTTCCCTTTCTCACCAGTTCGCAATCTGAGAGCACTGCTGTAGTCAGCTCCACCATGGCACAGA
>VOCT01081929.1:0-11559 GCA_007922175.1 Pelusios castaneus | reverse complement strand
CTGGATTGGAGGAAAGGACTTAGATTAAGGAGCCTAAATTTCTGCTCTGTTAGTTGGCCGCTAACTCAGCACATGATTTTGGACAAGTTCCTTAACTTCCCTGTGTCTGTTTCTGCAACTCTAAAATGATGTTGAAACCTGCCCATGCGAAGCACTTTGTGATCCACTCATGAAATGTGGTGTGTAAATAAAAGCCAAGAGCTCTTGGTCTCTAAAGAGGTCACCATTGTGGATGAAGGGAGATTGGCACGTAGACAGGTGGGTGTATATAAAAGGACTAAAATGATCATCAGGCAGAATCAAGGGATGGTCCGAAAGTCGCTGGCAGTGTGGTAGTGGACTGCGTGCGGGAATTGGATCCACGTCACATTGTCTGAACGTGTTAGATACGTCACAGTACAGAACCCAGCAAAGATTCCCGCTCTGTATTGCTTTGAGGGTGTGATTCGCAGGCGTTCATCCCTTGAGGATTTAGAGTCGAGAGCTCATAGAGCTGTGTACAGCTTTAGCCGCTCGTTTGATTGGCAGTCAGAGCCCACCTAAGCCGCCCAGGAAGAGAGCTTGTGAGTCTGTGACTGGGGAATTGAACCTCTGTGTGCGAACATGAGCTACTGGTCACTCAAGTCCCTTTTTGTGAGGTTTGACTCTGCGCTTCTGGATTTCTGGCACGTAATTGCGTTTTAAATTTTGTCTCAGGGTGTGCAGTCAGTCATCTTTAGGGACCAAACTGGAATCTGTTCTTAGCTAAAATGTATGCGCCAGTTAATATCGGGCATGTTCCAGGTGGTAAATGCCTAATACTGGGGTCTAAACTAAAGACTTGGATGTTCAAGTTGCCTTAGAGTAGCTGCCAGAGGAAATAATGAGCATTTTGGAGCCCCTAACTTTGATCTTGTTTGGAGGTCTCCAAAGAATTGGAGAGCCTGATTTCCAGGGGTGCATAAGCGAAAGCTTTTATAGCTGTCTTATTTGTCAGCCTCTGCGATCTCGAGTGGTGTCAGTCCACTGCAGGCCATGCTTGGCTCTGATTCCATTCTGTGCTGCTTTCAAATTGTTCAGTTTGTTTGTTCCTTGATGAGGTGATGAGAACTCAATTTCCTTGTGGAAAAAGAGTGTGCTTTCTCATCAGAGCCATGTGTTGGGACTGTTCAATAACTGCTTCATTAAAAAAAGGCTTCTGACAATGTAATGTAGGGTAGAATATCTGCTAACTGACACTGAGTAAATCCTGTAGAATAAATCAGACTTGGTGGCTTTATGAAATGGCCTAGACTGAAATGAAGCATTAGGCTCTGTTTTAGTGTTTATGAAGGTTTTGAGAAGAGAAATTGGCACATAAGTCAGCAGAAGTTTTACATCCAAAGCTCCAGAATATGATTCCTAACAGTTTTATCCTTTCTTGAAGGCGGAAACCAATGTTCATGGATCAGGCCTTTTCAGGCCTTGCTTGTTAATTTATTATTGTTAAAATGCTGGGCTGTGTTTTGTCAGTGGGATCTTTGCAGCTGAGATTGACTTTCCTCCATTAGAAATGGGTTTAGTCATGTGTCCTGTCAGGGTCCAGCTATTCCAGCTCTGCTCAAAGGTTGTCTTTTTTTAAATCCATGAGCCAGATTAGATGAGCGTAACAAAGTCGGATGGGCCCCAGCATGGGCTTGTGTGAGCTGTATGAATACTGAAGGGGGGGTCAGAGAAGCCGTGCAGTTAGATGAGAATTTGTCTTAGTGTTGGATTGTAAAGAAACTTGCAAGTTGTTTTTCCCCTTGGTTTATCAATTCCTAGGAAGTTTTAGGTTATACCTAGCAAGAGACTAGATACAGTTCGGCAAATTCTGGGTAATCCTCCAACTACATTGTGGTCTTTATGTAATACTGGCTGATTGCGTTGGGTGTACAAAGCCTTCTGTACGCTTCACAGCTGGCTGCTGTGTGTACCTGCTTACTCTGTCTTTTGGCCCCAAATTCAGGAGTTTGGAGGAACTTGTAAAACTTCAGGGCTTTCAGTGCTCTAACATGGAGTTGAAACCCAGGTACCTTGTGAAGACAGGCTTGTAAGCATTGTTCAGATTCACCTGAAGTAAGGGATACATTATCCTACTTGGAAAAAGTTTAAATCCCATTTTTTAAATGTTTGATTCTGGCTGGCAGTGGGTGTCAGCTGGGAAGTAAATGTCAAGCTTTAATATCCCACTGCAGAGAGGTTTGCTGCCAGCCACTTGCTTCCTAGTGTACCAGACTGCTTCAAAAGTCAACCCTAGTGCTAATTCCCGGGGTGGGGGATTAAAGGTATGCTCTTCGACTCCACTTCGTTTCGTTCTTTTGGGTGTGTATATCCCTTCCCACACCCCAAGAGCAAGCTGGTCTAAGGCTATGTACACACTACCATTTTTAACGCGCAATAATCCTCTTCCGCATTAATTCTCCCGTGGCTGTTGTTGCGCGAGATCGCGTACACACTATGCTTGCTCTAACGGAACAAAGCCCCCCCCCTTCTGAGCGCAGTCCTCCAGGAAAGCGAAGGGGATTGTGGGTACGTATCCCAGAGTCCCCAGTATCATCTCCCGTGGTGCATTCCGCTACTGACGCTACCCAGCGGTTGCCAATAGCAACGAGCGCGAATTTCAAATTGAAGCAACCTTCTTCTCGGCACTGCCTTTTCAGAATCGACATGGATTCAGCTGTGATCTTGAATGCTGCCTTCAGCATTGTGAACACAGCCCAGATTCTGTTGCGGTTTGCCTTTGGCTATGATTCGGAGCATGACACGGATGACTCGGTCTCGGATGATGACAGCATTGAAAACCAAACGGACATTCTGATCAGTTTCGCGGACCAGCAACACAGCCTGAACCGCCGTGTTTGGTCCCGGCAGACGAGCACAGACTGGTGGGAACGAATCGTCCTTCAGCTGTGGGATGATGATCAGTGGCAACAGAACTTTAGAATGCGGAAAGCCACATTTATGGAGCTATGCCAGGAGCTTGCCCCTGCCCTTCGATGCAAGGACACGAGGATGAGACCCGCCATGACCGTGGAGAAGCGTGTGGCTATCGCACTTTGGAAACTGGCGACTCCAGACTGCTACCGCTCGGTCGCAAACCAGTTTGGGGTTGGACGCTCGACCGTTGGAGTGGCACTGTCACAAGTATGCAGAGCCATCAACCGTATTCTGCTCGGAGGATGGTGACCCCGGGAAACGTGAGGGAGATCATCGCAGGATTTAATGAGTTGGGCTTCCCGAACTGTGGGGGTGCAATAGATGGGACTCACATCCCTATTCTCGCTCCCGACCACCTTGCCTCTGAATACATCAACAGGAAAGGATACTTTTCGATGGTTCTACAGGCACTGGTGGACCACCGTGGTCGCTTTATGGACATTAATGCTGGCTGGTCTGGAAAGGTGCACGATGCACGCATCTTTAGAAACTCTGGACTATTCAGAAGGCTACATGCTGGCACATTTTTTCCAGACGAGAAAATAATTGTGGGCGGTGTAGAGATGCCAGTGGTGATACTTGGGGACCCCGCCTACCCACTGATGCCATGGCTCATGAAGCCGTACACCGGGAAGTTGGATCCTGACAAGGAGCGTTTCAATTACCGGTTAAGTAGATGCAGAATGGTTGTGGAGTGTGCCTTTGGCCGTTTAAAAGCGCGCTGGAGAGCGCTGTATGGCAGGCTAGATCTCCACGAGGACAGGATCCCATTAGTTATTTCGGCTTGCTGTGTTCTTCACAATATATGTGAAAGCCGGGGGGAGAGATTCAGGAACTCTTGGACCACTGAGGCACAACGTCTGGAAAATGCCTACCAGCAACCAGACACGAGGGGTATCCGGGGGGCGCAGCTAAGGGCAGTTTGCATAAGGGATGCGTTAAAAACCCATTTTAGTACTGTTGGTTAAAATTGTACCTTTGAATATAGTTACTAACCATTTCCTATATGTTTCAACTGTTAAAAATTAAGCTTTAGAAATTTTGTGTTTTTCCCCTGTAAACATTCATTGAATCAAAAACCGTTAATGTTAAATTAATGAAACAAATAAAGAAAGTCTGATTAAGTTTAACAAGGATTCAACTTTATTTAATTAACATTGATCAAAACTCGGGTTTGAGGGGAGTAGGGACTAAAGGTGGGTGTAGGTGCGGGACTCAACTACATATGTTGGGGGAGGGGTTCTGTTAGGGTTACACCATGGATGTCCATGGTGGTCTAAAAACTGTCTGGGGGGGGAATGTGGCGTGGATGCACTGAAAGGCATATGAGGCTGATGATGGGGGGTGCGAGCCTGTAGCAGACCGACCATGGTCTTGAGGAGGTTGGTCTGCTCCTGCATGATGCCTATCAGGGCATCCTTCTGCTGCTCTCTCCTCGCACTGCTCTGTCTCCTGTCCTGCCTGCACTGCCTCCTCCATTGCCTTGTCTCCCTCGCAGAAGCCTCATGGAACTGCATGAGCTCCTGGAAGACGTCTTCCTTGCTCCTGCGAGGCCTCCGCCTTATCCTCCTCAGACGCTCAGCTGCAGCTGTAGACTGTCCACCGAAGGTCATTCCTGTTCAGATATGAAAAATGTAGAATGCCGCTATTGTTCTCGCCACGGTCAGGAGCAAATGATGTTGTTCTCCCCACACATTCCTTCAATACACAAGAGGGGACCTATGGGGGGGCGGTAACAGATTTCCCAAAGCTTGGTACGGGTTGCAGAGCTAGTACAACGGAGAGTTGACTATTGCCACACCAAGTTCTGATCCCGTGCCCGAGATGGCTGAAATAGAGGCAGATCTCACACTGCTTAGAGTGCCTCTGCAAGCGAGAATGCATCTCCTTCATGTTGCCGACTTCAAGCCGGGACCTTACGCTGCAGGACTGTGCGCAGCAATGTTGCCCGCAGGAGTGCTTGCGAGTCTGAAAGGAAGAGTGTCCCTGAATGGTGGAGTGCAAAGGAATGCTCTACCATGTAATCTCAAGAGAAGACTCTGGAAATATTTGGATGACGCGTTCAGTGAGTTGAAAGGGAACGACTACTTGGAAATCGAGGCATACATCGATGACCTTTTTAAGTAATGCTAGTAACACCTTTACAGTTCTGTAAGGAACAGAACTGAGGACACCGAAAACAAAAACCCCTTGCAAAAAAAACCATGTCTACGCTGAGCTGTAGCACCTAGAATAGAGGACATTGCGAACGGGACTTACCAGAGCTGCCTTCTGATGATTCCTGGGTAGGCGTGGAGAAGGAATCAGTGGAGCTTGTTTCTGGCTGGGTGGAAAATAACTCCTGGCTCCCCTGGTCAGTGGCTCCGTTCTCTCCGTCCTCGTAGTCGTCTTCTTCTGATTCCTCGTCCACAATTGCCTCGTCGCCTTCTGCTTCCTTCTCTGTTTGGGGTGCAGTCTCCGAGGTGTCTACCGTGCAGTTCGGGGTGGTTGTGGGATCGCCGCCCAGGATCGCCTCCAGCTCCTTATAGTACTTGCACGTTGCTGGCGCGGAGCCAGAGCGCCGGTTAGCCTCTCTGGCTCTGTGAAATGTTATCCGCAGCTCCTTCACCTTTGCCCGGCACTGCAGGGTGTCTCGCTCGTACCCCTTTTCGGTCATGGCTTTGGATATTTGACCGAAAATGTCAAAATTCCTCCGGCTGCCACGTAACTGTGACTGCACGGCGGACTCTCCCCAGATGCCGATCAAGTCCATCACCTCTGCTGCTGTCCAGGCTGGAGCTCGTTTGCTGCGGCGCGACGACATTGCGAGCGAAGCACACAGAGGCAGCAGCACCGAACAGCGAGGCAGAAGGGAGAGTGGTGAATTCAAAAATTCGCGGGACAGAAGAGGAGGTCGGGAAAAATGACGTCACGACGATAGAGTACAGGCGGAAGTGCAGAAGGGATGGAATTTGAATTGTGGGCCATTTCCGTTATATTCACATTGCGCGATAAGCGTACACACACTGGCCATCGCGCAACAACTATTCCGCGTTAGCAGCAACCACGCTCGTTTAGGTGGTTTACATTTTGCGCAAAAAGAAGGGACTTAACGCGGAATAACTGTAAGTTGTGTGTGTACGCTCTGTTTGTTATTGCGCATTAAAGGGCTTTATCGCGCCATAACTTTGTAGTGTGTACAAGGCCTAAGTGACTCTAGTCAAGCTCTCAGGCGCCCACCAGAGGGCGTTGATAGCACTAACTAGACACGGTGTGGTTCCAAAGGGGGAGACGTGTCCGTCTGGTGCAGAAACGGAGTCCTGTGCACTTTAAAGAGTAACAGATTGATTTACTGCATGAGCTTTCGTGGGAGAAAATCTTTAAAAGTGCCACAGGACTCTTAGACTAGGTATAGTGGCCAGAAATTGCTGCATATCGGAGCAGATACCCTTCCCCCATAAGAAAATGAAGCACATCTCTGGGGCCTGAGATGGAACCACGAAATTTCCCTTTTCTTTCCTTCTCTCTTTCTCCACAGCAGCAATAGTGCTTTTCTTGCGTAAGAATGCAAGCTTTTACTGTGGTTTTGCAAAGAAAAATGAAACCCCAGGACATGTCTGAGAATAAGGACAGCAAATGTTCTTTGAATGCATCCTCAAAGCTGCATGTTTAATTGAACTGGGAATTTCCTGAATCTCAGAATGGGAATCTGAAAAAATCAGTCAGTCGATTGCATGTATACTTCTAATATTCTCCATATAGACCTAATTGTTTCCTTTCGAGAGGGTTGTACAAGCTCTGAGGCTAATAAGAATTTTTATTTCATTGTCTGCGGTAATGAAATGTGTCACAGAGGGTGAAAGTGAAAAGAGTTTTCTCTCTCAGTATACTCAGGGCAGCAATTCTTGTGTTGCTCTCAGAAGCTTGGCAATCAAATTAAATACAGTTGAACACACTGTGGATGATACCTTGATTTTTGAAATGATCCTTTCTTGCCTTTTTGCTTCGTACTTTTCATGGTATATATTTTGCTTAACACAGGGCCATCCAAAACTTCGCTTGTCTGAAGGGCTGTATTTGCAGCTTGCTGGGAGGTTGGGGGCAGCACTTGATTTGCTCGAAGCACAGCTGATTTCAGCTGCCCCTCTGAATAGGCAAAGCCGCAGAGACTGCAGGTCTAGCATGCAGTGCTCAGTCTTGATCCCGGATCCAGGCAGGGGGGCTGCTGCTGATGGTCCACGGGTCCTATGTTAGATCTACAGCTAATGAATGTGCTTTCTCTTAGGGGAGAGAGGAAAGTGGGCCTTACATATTGACTTGGAAATCTAGGCCTGACACTTCATTTTCTAACATGCTAGAGGCACTGAGGAAGGTAGAGGGCTCGGAGAAGCCATGGTGCACAGAGAAAATGAGGAAGGTACAGCACAATTGTCCTATTGGCCAACATCACGCAGCTATTTTAAATGTCACTAGGAGAGCACGATGTGGGAGACCCTGGACCCTAATAGTCTTACATTGAACCCTGTGGCGACTGTTTTCTTAACAGCCAGCCAAGGTGAAGGAGGTAATCTTTTACCGGACCAACTTCTGGGATTACCCACTTTGTGTTTCTAATATTGTGAAACCAACACACTTCGAGCAACCCTTCCCTAAGAAAACAAACAAGGAGTCCTGCGGCATTTCTAAAGACTAACAAACTGGAGCACAGCCAAGCGCTCCACCTCGCTCCGTGTGCGCTGAGGCCAGAGGCCCTGTTGGAGCCGGGGGGCGGGGGAGCACTGATCTTTATGCCCCCTGGCTGCAGAAGGAAGCCATTGCCTAGGGACCCAGGTGGGGTGCACAGGGCTATAGGATGCATACAGTATCCCTGCTGCAGCAAGAGAGACAGAAGATCAGCAAGTCGTCTTGCTAACGCCTTCAGTCTGGCTGCAGGGGTCGGCGATCTGCTGACAGAGGCTGGTGGCCCTTCAGGGTTGTAAAAATGTTTGTAGCCCTCGAGCCAAAAAGGTTGGGATCCGCTGCTCCCTAGAATAGGGAAGAAGTACCCAGAGGTGTACAGCATTTCTCAGACAGAAGGTCCTGACCCGAAGGGGGGTGTAAGACTATTATGGGGGGAGTTGGTTTTCTTTGTGCTGCCTTCAGAGCTGGGTGCCTGGCCGGCAGCACAGCCGTAAGGGTGGTCATACTGCAGCCTCTGCGCACCAGGCTGTGATCCCCTTTTGGGTTGAGAAATGCTGAATTGTAAGGGCTTTACATGCTTATTTTGCCGTTTGAAAGCACATGCTTGTGCTTTGTTTCACCCTTGTGAAATTTAAGATTCCAATTTTGGAAACCATGAGAGAGACTTTTAAAATCCCATAAGCATGAAGATCACCAGGGCGGATTGTCGATTTGGTAGAAACCCTTGAAGTGTGGAGCTTGACACACACGATTTTGGTGGCAGCCGGGGGCAGCTTCCTCCCCCACCCGTGTGCCCTATGCTAGCTTTTGGGTGGCCTCCAACTCTTGATGCTAATGTGCAGTAAGTTTTAGGTGGGAAACAGGAATAAGTGTTAGTTGCTAAAGTTTCTCCTCAATTCAGAATTGTAGCTCATTTTTGGTTTTCCAAGGTGAGATGTTTGTGCCTTGACTAGGGGAACTAGGGAGGTTGGGACTAAATTCAAAGGGCAGTAAAAGTGAACACAAGGGAGAGTGAGGAGGGACTCCAGGCGTTGATATGGTCAGGGTAGCTACCCAAGAAAGGACCTTAGCACCAACACTTTGAATGAACGGCAGCAGTGCAAACCCCAGGCGTGTGTTCTTAGTGCTGACAGTATAGGGTTAAAGCCAGTCCTAGGGGCACTAAAGCCCTGGAGTTTAGGATTCATGTAAACAGGCCGCAGAACATGCATGTTTAAAAGTAGGGTTTTGTGGTTTAGCCTTTGATAAATGCAGCAATTCAGCATGGTCTCAGGAACACTCTATTATCAAAACACGACCACACCCATTTTGCTGTGAAAATTCACAGGTACAAAGCATGTTGTCATGTTTAATGTAAATATTTGACACTTTTGCCACATGATCACGGGCAGAGGATCACATGCCCATTTCCTGTACCTGATGCTAACACTGCACCTATACTTCGTGGTTTTATTAGTCGTGATAGTTAATGGTTTCCTCTAAGCCCTTGATCCTGGAGGCATGTGATGAGTCTCACTTTTCATTTAAAATAAAAATGTTAACATGACCCAAGTGTACCCTAAAGCCTCAACCGCCAGAAGGCAAATAAAGAACCCCAAATTCCTCTGTTGTGTTAAGCTGGATTATGCACAGCTCTGGTGATGTACGCGCGTGGGTCGTAGTCGTCTCATTTGCATTTTTGATGCCAGGATTCAGCCAATCCACACACGGCTCATCTAACTGCGCTAAGAGCAATAAAAATATCAATGGACCTCTTTACAATGGGCTTACCGGAAAGAGTCCCTCGCCTTCCACCCCAGTAAACTGCTTGGCTGATGGATGTGGCTGTGCTGATCTGTGTACCAGGATAAGCCATTGATGCAGAGATGGTTTAATCTTACACTCCTAGACGATGAGGGTTGGAAGGGACCTCAGGAGGTATCCAGGCCAACCGTCTGCTCAAAGCAGGACCATCCCAGCCAGAGCTCTGTCAGGCTGCACTTTTCAAACCTCTAAGGATGGAGATTCCACCATCTTCCTCAGTAACCCATTCCAGTGCCTCACCCCCTCTTAGGGAAAAAGCTTTTCCTGATATCCAACCTCGACCTCCCCCACTGCAACCTGAGATCATTGCTCTTCGTTCTGTCACCTCCCCCCACTGAAAAGAGTCTGGTTCCATTCTCCCTGGACCCCTTTCCAGTAGCTGAAGGTTGCGCTCTTCTCTTCTGCAGACTAAACAAGCCCCCTTCCCTCGGCCTCTCCTTGTAAGTCCTGTGCTCCGGCCCCCTCATCATTTTTGTTTTCCTCCACAGACCACTTTCCAATTTGTCCACATCCTTCCTGTAGTGGGGAGCCCAAAACTGGGCACAGTATTCCAGATGAAGCCTCACCAGTGCCGAATAGAGGGGAATTCTCACATCCCTTGATCTGCTGGCAATACTCCTACTGATGCAGCCCGATATGCCATTGGCCTTTTTGGCAAGAAGGGCACACTGTTGGCTCATATCCAGCTTCCCGTCCCCTCTAACAACCTGGGCTTTTTCTGCAGAACTGCTGCCTGCCTAGTCAGTTGGTTCCCAGTCTGTAGCAGTGCCTGGAGTCCTTCTCTCGTAAATCCGGGACTCTACATTTATCCTTGATGAAGTTCATGAAATTTCTTTTGGCTCAATTTCCTAATTTGTCCAGGTCACTCTGTATCCTATCCCTGCCCTCCAGCCTATCCACCACTCCTGCCAGCTTAGTGTCATCTGCAGCCTCCTTGTTTTAATATATCAGCTCTGTCCATTTTGCTTGAGAATTTCTGTTTTCAGTTTTATGCTTTCTTAAATGTATTTTGTATAAAGGTAAACCTTCAATGCACTGGCCACATGCCAGTAGTATCTTCTGATTCTGCCGGGGGTTATGGAGCGTGTATGTCTCGATGTGTTTGCTTCTTGACCAGTTCAGGTTATGCTGAGAGTGGGGCTGGGCCAGATAAAGATTGCTGGGAATTTGTATGTGGCACTTCCTCTAGCTGAAATAGACGTACTTAGAGTTCAGCTCCAAGGCCTTTTTCCGGTAACCTTACATTTGGATCCTGCTCAGGGTCCTCGGATTTCACTTAACTCCCCTTGAGACTCCATTTCAAACCAGAGCTTTACAGGATGTCCGTCTTGCTTCTTCTAATGATATTCAAGAGGGTGCACCAAGGAACGGGATGGGTACATCTGATTTTGGAAGGTTCAGAGGAGCAGAACTCTTCTTGAATCCGTTATTGTTTGTGCTGTCTAGCCAGCAAATGATGCTTTAGCACACAGTAAAAGCTTTTATGCATTAATCTTTTGGTGATATACTCCCAGCTCTAGATAGAGCTAGGTATTTGATTCATAGCTATATCTCTGCACTTGCATCTGGGATCCACATGCAGAGGTTTCTTCCCCCATTTCCAGTAACTGAATCAGGAATCTGTGTAAAGCTGTTTTTAAAGGGTTATGTTTAACATGAAATCTGGGCATCTTCAGGTATTAGTTAGAAGCTTTCTTGTGTCCTGCAGCTGCTCCTCGGTCCGTCTGCCACTTCTTTAGTTCTACAATTTCATTGTTCAACGCACTTTTTGCTTTGCTGATGCAGTGTAGAAAACGCTGGCACAGTTTCAGCAGGTGATCTCATGGCTGGTCAGGGATGCTTATGATCATGGTGTCCTAGGCCCTCTCGCTTAACTGGCCTGCTCTTTGCTCAATTTCCAATGCAAGGTTAAGGACTGAGGAGGATTTTGCCTCAGTCTGAGTGAGTGAGAAGGAGGGATTCTGCGTGGGTGACTGGAAGCTGTTGGAAAGGAGGACAGGAATATGCTCTGTTGATCCTGTCGAGTGTTATGTGCTGTGCAGCCTGTTGCCACTTACCGTGGCCATCACGTCCAAGGTAGCGTTGTTAGCTGGACTAATTCACGTCAGCAGCCACAGCTGGCTTTGAATGAGCATTGAGATACCTGCAGCTGTTCTAGTC
>VOCT01081920.1:0-28048 GCA_007922175.1 Pelusios castaneus | reverse complement strand
TCAAGAAGTGTTGGCCACAGCAGACAATAGGGATTTCTCTTGTTCCGGAGGTAAGGACTATACCTACTTATGGCAAAATTCAATACATTGGGTTTTTTTCAGAAGAAGAACATGCGGGTTATGTTATATGTGAAGAGGGCAATGTTGCCAGTTCTAGTAGTAATTAAGAATAAAGCAATCTTTGCAGGTAGAGCTGCTGAGAAGTAAGAGTTCCATCTCATCCATCTTTTCATGGAGAAGGAGAGCAGTTGTTAAGTGAGACATAGGTTTCAAGTCTCCAAATACAGCCACGCTCTGACCATGCTTGGCAAGGAGGTGAGCACTGAAGGGTCTGTTTTGTCACTGAAGCAAAATAAAAATTATTCTTTTCTTCACGGGCCTCACGGACATCAGACAAATAGCAGTCCACTCTTGATCATTGCAGGAGATTGTACTTCTCCAGATGCCAGGAGAGCAGAGGGCTGTGCTTGTCTTGAGCTACTAGCGATGCTGATCATCGCTTTCCATGAGAGGAGAAATACACATTCTCAGAGAGTTCAAGTGAAAAGAATGGACCTGGTCCCTCTATCAGGTGGAAGGCATGCAGCTGATCTGGTCTTCCAAGACTGGAACACTTAAGAGTTGTCAACAATCATGATAGCAATCCACTTTTATTGACCAAAGGAAAATGGAGCTGGGGGCTGGCTACAGGTCGGTATCTACAGCCATATTTAGACTTCTCAGTAAACAATGATCGCAGCTGTGAGGTGAGCATTTGAACTGTTCGGACTCTGAGAAGTGATTAACTGTGCTACTCATTCTATTTGTGCAGGGTTGTTCATTTCATTTTATTGTTCTTTAGAAGAGCAGGAAGGCTCCTTTTCATGGCAGGGATCTAGAAGTCATTGATTCTGGGTACATTTTCAGATTCCTTAGCTGCTCAGAGGAGAACACCCCAAAACTGACAACAGTCATTCTGGCTGAGATGCAAGGAAAATATCTCCTCTCTCTAGTCAAGGGACTACTCATCAAGAATTAAATATGGTGGAAGATGTTACCACTGAAAATAAGAAGACTGTTCAGGCCATTATTGACAAAGAAGCTAAATAAATAGACTGCCAACCAACATTTCAAGGTAAGATACCACTATCTGAAAATATATAGTAATAATAAAATATCTTTCAAATATTGATTATTACAGCGGTCTGGGATTCAAGCTGCAAGAGCAGTAGGAACATTTATAGCAGGAGATATACGGAAGGCAATTCTGTTGGTTGAGAGGTAAGAAATGCCCTGCCGTACTGCATTTCATCAGAGGGAGAGAAACCGGGACTTTCGCCTGCAGTAGAATGGAGCTGATGGCATATCCGAAGAAAAGGGTCTAGGATTCGCTGTTAGTGGATGAACAACTGAACAGTTTCCAGATGACAGTGGCACAGCTTGGCAGGAAAAGTAAGAAAAGGCTGCTATTTTTACTTTCTGGCTGAGTGCTGCAGAGCATTGCAGGATCTCACTTTTTGAGAGAAGAAAGCTACAAGCAGCTGACAAACTATGGAACTCAGCCAACTTCAGAGAAAAAATCCTGCAGCTGATGGGACTTGGTACTCCATCAGGGCAAAGGGCCATATTTTTTGTCTGCAGAGCAATGAATTTGGCTGTGTACCTGAAGGGAATGGATTTAGGTTTATCTGTTAGTGGATAAGCACTTGAGTTGTCGGTAAATGCCAAAATGACAGTACCACAGCTGTCACAAGAAGACAGTAACACCATTTCTTAGGGAAGTGTGCGAAAATGCTGCTCTTTGTGGTTCTGACTTATAAAGAGCTCAGCGAGGTGCAGTTCTGTCAGGTTACGGATCAGGGAAGGTTAGCTGTTCTAAGGGGGAAGCCGTGTAGCTCTCTAGGAGCGCAGCCGGTTGTATGGACAAAGGTTCACAGTGTGTCTACATCTGCTGTGAGTGGTGTTGAAATCCACCTGGCAAGAGAGAGGCAAAGACGCCGGTTGCGACAATAGAGCGAGGGCCTGGAAGGAGAAGTTAGAACAGGGGAGAGGAAAGCTATGGAGAAGGTTGTGTCTGTTAGGGCTGGTCAGTGGAGCTGGTCTTGACTATGAGAGGTCAGCAATATTTGTTTGTATCCATGAATAATAGTGAAGGGGCTGACTGAACTCTGGTCGATGGAGGAAGAGCCTGTTGTGGCCACCAAGGCTAAAGCAATGCAGCTGTTCAGAGCGACCGATAGGGAAAGGATGCGTCTGATGACAGTTCCGGGGAAGAAAAAGCCATCACCTTGACAACACTGTTGAAGGATTCAAATTCGTACCTATGCACAGTACCTGGAGGAGGGTGCAGCTGGTTCTGTCAGCCAGGATGGAGGAGATGAAATGGGTTGTACCCAAAGAGAAAGTCCTGGAGTTTGTCTGATCCCAAGACACCAACTGTACTTCAGGATGTGTAGCCATAGTAACCAGTGGGTACTTCCCCATGTGGTTCTTGCTCGCATGCACAGGGTGAAACTGATTGCCACGTTTGGGATCAGGAAGGAATTTTCCTCCAGGGCAGATTGGCTAGAGACCCTGGAGGTTTTTCGCCTTCCTCTGGGGCATCGAGCAGGGACCAGCCCGTAGGGCCATTTAGAAACGGACAATAAAACGAAATAGAAAATGAAATCTGTTGTCTTTCATCATTTACCAAAAAAGCACACGCTGTGTCTCGCTCCTTCATTGACGATCACTCTCCCCCATCTCTCCCTCAGTGTAAGCACTCCAGCAATCCTCGTTTCTTTTTTTCACCTTTATTTCTTCTCATTTCTCCTCTTCCACGTCTATTTTATCTTGCTTTTGTCTGTCTCTCTTGTGTTCTTCAATTTCTTTTCTCTCTTCTGTTTTCTGTCTTTTTTCCTCATTTTGCTTCCCTGTCCATCTGCTCCTCACATCCCCCTGCCAGAGGTGGAGTCTAGGCAGGGGACACGCAATGAGACTGAGTCCCAGTGAAACCTTCCACCAACCTGGAGACAGTGTATGAAATGCACTCTGAGGAGATAGTCCCAGGTCTGGAAAGTGTGATGCAGGGATATGACAGGAGGCTTGGCCATTTCAGAGCCTAAAGGAGGATGTCACTGAAAATTACTGTTACGGAGGGTTAAAAACTGAAGAAAAGTTGGGACACATGAGGAAGCAGTCAAAGATCAGCTGGGCAGATGGAAGTGATGTAAACCTGACTGATCTATTGCTTCCTGGATCAGAAAATGTCTTGCTATAATGCCCAACTTGAATGGGGACCCCTGACTTCACAGCACACCTCTGCATGGCCTGGCTGTGTCAGTAACATCCCAAATATGGAATTGAGCTATAATTTCAAGAGACAGCAGGAGAATAATCACTTAACATCCTAAAATGCCCCAGACCCTAAAAAGCTTCTCCTTGGTTTTCCTCTCTATGGAGAAGGCCAGATTCTCTTCATGTGGGGTCAGCCCTGAGAGTGTATAAACCACAGTGGTCAGGAATTTAGGCAGATCCAAGATTTTCCACTAAGCGGCCCACTTGCTGCCTATGGCATTTGCCATCCAGAGCCAGCCCAGACAACAGTTCTGTGTTCCAGATCCCAAAGGCTTTTCTACATTCTGCATTCCATCAGGGGTTAAAAAAATAAGCGGGTAAACTATCCATTTTAGTATTCCAGGGAATGCAGGCCAGGCAGTGGCAGGGTAGGTTTTAGAGGTATAAACGCCATATTCCTCACATGTGCAGTGAGTAAATGCCATATTTCTCAAATGAGAAGAGGGTAAACTCTGCTAATGATGTTTCCTCTGGGCTATGCCACTGCACTGCACCATTTTAGTTAAATTTTTCTTTAAAAAAAAATCACACTTGATTTAAACCAGCACATAGTACACCTGAATACTCTCGACTCCATTTCAGTCCTAAGTTAGCATATGGGGTGGCAAGCAGTTGCTGCTAGTTAAGCTGCCTTATGCTTCAATTACAGAAAGTTCTTACATCTTTTTTAAGAAGCCGTAGCTTTATTCTTCAGAATGTGGGAGAAAAGACCAAGCCCTGGGACCAGCGAGATCCTTTTTCCTGACATTGTGTCAGGCTCCACCAAGTCAGACATGTTTTAGGAGAAAAGTATAAACCATGAGGTCAAGAACTCAAATTTTCTGAGTGTGACACGCTCTGCAGCAATTACGTGGCCGCAGCCAGCTCGGCACAGAATAAGACCTGTTCCCTTCTTATCGAATGACAGCATTTAATCATGCATCAGGGCTGCTATAAAGACTGCATCGCTGAACACCAAAGAGGGTTAAATAACACAAGATCCAGCCCAGAAAAGGGCTTGGTGCTGGGAATGTGACCCCAGAGTGTTCAGTGTGAGCAGATTGACAGATGTTATGCACACGGCCCTCAGTTTCTTTGCACATTACCCTCTGGTCTCTGCACACGACCCTCTGGCATCTGCGCTTTAACAGTGAACAATATGGAGTCTGTGGTTGATTGACATTTCCTGGCGCTTTACCGCCCTCTATGTGCTCCTGCATACTATTTACAATGGACATCTAGTCAACCTATATCTAAACTTAAAACATCCCCAACACCTTGAACTCCCAGATCTGTTGTTCTCCCTGCCCCTAGGATAGGAGCAACTCCCAGCAGAAGAATGGACTTATAAAGTTCCAGAGGGTTAGCTGTGTTAACCTAGTTCAGCAAAACAAAGAAGGAGTCCTGTGGCACTTTTAAACACTAACAAATGTATTTATCGCATGAGCTTTTGTGGGGGAAAATTCAAAGCATCTGACAAAGTGAGATTTTCTCCCACAAAAGCTCATGTGATAAATAAATGTGTTCGTTTAAAAGTGCCACCGGGACTCCTTCTCTGTTTTGCTGAACTAGGCCTATGATTATCTCACTCAAAAATTCAGTTCCATAAAACATGAGCATGATATAAATGAAGTTCTGCCTTGCTGTTTCTACCAGCTCAGGATCTGCCCCCATGCTCCTTGTGACTGATGTATAGAAATATTGGCCTGTATGAGGTTGATGCATGGGGCATATTTATGCCATTATTTTTCAGCATGAAGAATTTGGGTAACTGTGGAAGGTCTGAGGACTTTGAAACAAAACTGACCTTATGGGTAAGGCCTTTAGACCTAACTTAGTACCCTGATTACCCCTGGGCCAGCTCAGTCTATGTTGTATGGTAAAATCCTTGTGTTCTGCTCAGGTGTAGCAGGTTGGAAACTGTGCAGCAGCTCCATTCACCCTATTAATAATTAATATTTTAAGCTAACCAAATATAAAGATGGGTACTACACTCAGCGCAGCAGCCCCTGCTTCAGTTGCAGTTTCCATTCCTTATATTTCATGCTGTCCTCCTGTTTTCACCTTCAGTCCACTGAAGTGTCTTGACAACATGTAATTGCTGGGGAGAAGCTAGAGGGCTTTGCTGCTGGTAGGGGAACAACAGATCATCTGGCATCTGGGATAGGAAGCTGTAGGGGCTGATGGGGGATAGGCACATCACCAAGGTGTTTCTGCTACAATAATGAAGTCAAATGGGTATCAGTGTGGACACATTCTCATTTACATCCCAAGTCATGGACGGTAAGGCCAGAAGAGACCACAGATCAGCCAGCTTGACCTCCTGTAAATCACAGGCCACTAAACACACTCTGACCCTGAGCCAAGACACAGAGTACTGGTCCTACTCATAGTAACCTTAGAGATGCCTCTTCAGAGGGACAATTAAATGATTGGGAGCAGGAGCTGGTCTCATAGTTGTGCAAAGCACAGTGTGAGATATCAAAGCTGGCAGGCAGCCACAGAGCAGAAGGTGGGAAATATGTGAGCCCCAGAATGTTGAAGGCTTTGTTCCCTACTGACTAGCCAGGGTTATTGCAGGCTAACTGGGAGCACCTGAGATCAATTAAGACACAGCCAGTGCCTGATAAAAGCCCCCTGCCCCAAACAGAAGGTGCACAAGATGGAGAAGGAATAGGAGGGTAGAAGCAGAGGTGCTTGCAGGAGGCAACTGAGCTTGAGCAGAAAAGTAGAGGCAGAGTGCTGAGAAAGGAAACCCATTCTAAGGGGAGACTGGGTGCAAAGAACCAAAGGGACAGAGGGGGAAGACAGCCCAGGGGAAAGAACTGTAAACCAGGACTCTGTCAGCAGCAAAGAGCTGCATCTCATAGAGCCTCTAGGTTGGGACCTGGAGTAGAGGGCAGACCCAGGTCCCAAACCCCCTCTCCCTTCTCAGGAGCTGCATCAATGCTAGCAGACCAAGGGGCAAAAAAATTGAGGAAATTGGGGCCACCCTGACCCACTAGACCTAAGAAAGCACAAGATCCACAACAGGAGAACTGTCAGTCAGCCACAATTGGCAGCAGGTGTCAGGGTACCTGTATTCTCCTCCCTAGTCTGCCAAGGACTGCCCCCTTTTGGGCTCCCACTCATGGGCAGAGATTGTCTCTCTCCCTTTTGACTGACTGGTATGTTAAGACAGCACAGTCCTTTTATTTACACTTAAATATTTCCAGCCCCCAGACTTCCTTCCCTGCTAGGGCTAATGCTCAGTGATGTATTGTCCACAGTTATAAGGTACCACACAGCTCTTTCTAAGCAAGCACCTTTATTCCTAAGGGGACAGCATTTCAGAGAAAGCATTAAAAACACTATGCCCATGCTAAGGAGCTTGCCAGAGGTCACCCCAGCTTCAGTCTCAGGCTCTGGTAGGTGTTAGTGCTTGAAAACTCTCAACAGAGTTTTCCCTGTGTGTACAGGTTCAGAGCTGTCTCTGATTCAGAAGCAGAACCACCATGAATGGTTCAGTCTTCGTACACCTTCACCTTGCCTCTAGGAACAAGTAATCAATAATTAATGGCCTCTCCTCAGGGCATGCATCAACAACCTGATTATTTCCCTAATCAGAGGTAGGGGAACTTGCATTCACCTCTTCTTAGGGATTCCCCAGGAAATCCACTTCACATTTGTTGTACACAAACCCACTTTGGTGGTGAACAGCAACCCCGCATTCTTTACGCACAGACATGGGCATGCAAAGTCAGTCCATGCTGAATTGAATACATGAATGCTCTGCTCAGCCAGTCAGAAATTCATACAGAGTCGCATCTTGCCCTCCAAGACTATGCTGCTTGTACTGCTCAGGCCACGAACACAGACACACACATGAACACATGCACCCCCTGAATGGTGTAAGCTCATTAAAACCCTGCCATTCCATCCAAAAGTAACATGTGCCCTAGTTAACCGGTGTAGCAATTCCCCGAACACTTCAGCCAACATCACCCTGGCCTAAATAAACAATGCAAAAAATCAATTAATGAGGGAAAGAGAGGTTTTGAGGGGAAAAAATCAGAATGGGTTACAAAAGAAAATAAAAGGACAACCTAATTCCTAAACTTTACCAAGATGAATAAGATTTGGAAGCAAATCTCGCACCCAGAAACCTTCAGCAAGCCTTACTGACTGGAAGGCTTTTCAGCAGCCAAGACCATAGCTCCCATCACCACATATTTTTGTAACGATGATATAAAAGTGGTGAACTTGGGGTGCGGAGTATCGTATGGGGTATAGTGTGCCACACATAGGAAGTGCTGCATTCCACCTTATAACTGTACCAATTGCAACGGTTAATAATCTCTGAAAGGAGGCAAACAAGTCTCTTTGGCGAACCTGTCCGTGCTCGGAAATCCAGTGAAACTGTGCGGCCTGGTAATACACTGGTCAGAGGGGAAAGAGAAGTAATGGCCTGGGAACGGGCACCCTTGCTGGGCCACTGAGGGAAAGTTGAGGTGCAGGGGCCTGAACAGTGACCAGACAGATGCCCGTTTGCCCCCGGCTGTGTCTTGTTCATACTTCGCTTTATGCCTGATTCTGACTTCTGCATCTTGGTTTCCTGTTGCCTTTTACAGCATCCCATGGCCACTTCCTCTTTCTCTCTTCAGGGCTGTGCCTGGTGGCAGAATGACTCCAAATCACTCAGCGGCGCTAAAACTCTTGCTGGGCAACTAACTTTAAAGCTTCCTTTCTTCTCCATGGAATCCTGCATGAACAGATCCTTCCCAAAGCTGAGTGGAATCAGGCCGACCATGGACAGGGCTGAATTCTCTCCCTCCATGTTACAAGAAACTCCCATTCCTCATGTGCCCCAGTGTGGGTGGAGGAAATAGATGGTAAAGTTAACACTTACAATATAGAGTATTCACAAGTCAAGTTGGGGGGAAAATTTTAATGTTCTAGGAGAGCAACATTTGGGAAGGGCCTTGTCTACGCTTTAGAAAAATCTCATCCGTTTAATTTCCATTTTGTAAACCCAGCATGGGCTTGGCTCTTGGTCCCATTTTATCTGAACCCCCAAAGATCATGGGGACTGATGCTGGATTTAATGGATCTGGGTTTGGCCTCACTGTACCCAATGTATTGACTTGCTGCCTGCCACATCAGTATTAAATCTGCAGTTATGAACACAGTTCCCCTGAACTGTGATGCATTCTGCGGCATCCATGTGATACAGGTGCATAGGAAGAAAGCTGATCTTCCTCCCCCCACCCACCAGATGGACTAATTTTGCATTTTAGCTGCAGTTTCTCAACCTTCCCAGGCACCACTGTAGAAGGCTGTGATTTTAGAGACACTCCCTAGCATGGGTCAGTGTTGTGTGAATTGGGAGATGTGCCCTACAGGTGATCTAACATGGCTACTCGCAGCTACACACCTGGGAATCACTCCTGTCTGAGTTATTAAAGTTCTGTTCCTCACTCCTTCAATGGCATGGTCTTTAGTGAACCCTCAAGATCATTACATGGTGTCAGAAGATGGTGAATGAGTTTGGAAACTAAAAAGACTTGGATGAAAACTCCTGTGTTTGCAAATGAAAATGGACAAACACTTGGGATCTCTGAAAACAAAGGAAGCCTTCAGTAAGTAAGTGCAAGCTTATAAAATGGATGTGTTACAGGCTCCTTCCCCTCTCCAAATGTCTGATAATGTTGCAGAAAACTGGATAAAATTTAAGCAGCAATTTCTTTTGTATTTGTCTGCAATTGGAGTGCAGAATAAAGATGAAAACCAAAACTCATCTATATTTTTACATGTTGTTGGGGAGGAAGCACTGGATGTTTATATAACTTTGAATTTCAAGATGGTGAAAGCATGAATTTAAATACAATACTGACTAAATCTGAGGAATATTGCATGCCAAAACCAAATGTGACTTTTGAGAGGCATAGATATTTTTTTTTTTTTTTTTTTTACACATGCATGCAAAAACCGGATAACACCATAGAGCAGTATGTCACTGAATTAAGGAAACTCAGTAAAAGCTCCAAAGGGGTAGCCATGTTAGTCTATTGTAGAAAGACAAGAGAGTCTTGTGGCACTTTTCAAGACTAACAGATTTATTAATCGCATGAGCTTTCGTCGGAGAAAATCCCACTTCGTCAGACGCTTTGAAGATAGGAAAGTGGGATTTTCTCCCACGAAAGCTCATGCGATTAATAAATCTGTTAGTCTTGAAAAGTGCCACAAGCCTCTCTTGTCTTTCAATAAAAGCTGTAACTTTGGTGGCTTCGCAGAGTCTCTGATCAAAGACAGGCTCATTTGTGGCATTACAGACAATGTGTTAAGAGAACCCTCTGAATGAAGCTCTCCAAATATGTAGAGCCACTGAAATGGTAAAAACACAAGTAAAAGAGCTGAATTCACCAGAGGGGACAGTCCATGCACTCAGACAAACAGCATATAGCCAGAGTGGCTCAAATTACAATGTGCAGCCAACCCCTGCTATCAGGAAGACTAAATCCAGACAGTCAAGTGGCAAATATGGATCAAGACATGGTCCCAAACAGTGATTGTCTATGGGAAACTCTCATAAATGTGGGAAACTTAATCATTTTGCAAACTGCTGCAGATCCCAAAGGCAGAAAAATCAGTGCATTTAGTTACTGACAATGAGACTGAGGAGTGTTTTGTTGATGTACTGTGATCAAGCAAGTCGAATGAGAGGGACTGGATACTGCCTCTGACAGTGAATGGAACAGTCATTCCACAGAAACTAGACACAGGGGCTCAGGTCAATATTCTGTCTGCACGAGATTATGAGAGACTGAGAATAAGACCTAAACTGGGACCAACAAACATAAATGTAACTGGGTATTCTGGAACAAATATACCAGTGCAGGGATGCTGTTTCGCTAGCATTAACCATAAGAACACCATGAACAGGCTGCCTTTCATTGTAGTACCGCAGGAGGTGACACCAATTTTGGGCCTGGCTGCATGTGAGAAACTCAATTTTTGGTAAAAAGGGTGCTCTCTCTATCAGACTGTAAAGGATTCAAATTGAAACCTTGTTTCCCCTTAAGCAAAAGGCTTGCTGAGGACAGAACTGTCCTTAAACGTTTGGTGGCAGTCAGTGACACAGGCTACTCCCGTCACCTTCATAACTTCCCTTTAGCGTGCCTTCTCCATTGTGCTGCTTCAATGCAGCACTTTGCTTTTGGGGCAGGTGGTTTAATTGAATTATCTTTTGGATTGATTGGGCGTCTCTTCCCTTCAGCTCAATCGATCCATCTAGATCAATCTGACAGCTGCGATTTTGTCACCATTAGTGTGTACATGTGTGTATCCACATGGGAGGAGAGGTTTAGAACATGATGAGTCCCCAAACTCATCCCATGAGACGAGCAGAGAGAGATTCTTGTGCTTGGAGAAGGGGAAGGAGGAAGAGGACTAAACTTAGGGTATGTCTACACAGCAAAGAAAAACCCACAGCTGGCCTATACCAGCCAGCTTAGGCTTTCAGGGTTCAGGCTGTGGGGCTGTTTAATTGCTGTGTAGGTTTCTGAGTTCAGGCTGGAGCCTGGATTCTAGGGCCCTGAAAGGTAGGAGGTCACTGAGGAGGGACTATGAGACACAGAGACTGAAGCCAGCCTCAGGAAACTTCAGATCAGTTTGGATAATATTCACCTAAGCATCCAGACAACGAAGGAATATGCCAGATCTTTTGAGCTTTGTCCATCACTCCTGAACTCAGATCTGACACCCTCTCAACATGAGGAAAAAAACTGCATAGTATTAATTGTATTGTCTATGCTTATGGGGGTGCTGTTAGAGAAATACAGGGATCCCTGTGTTAGACATTTAGGCCATGTCTACACTAAGGATCTTTCTCTGATGTAGCACTCTGCACACAACCACATATGCCAACAAAACTTACATTGCTGGGTGGAGGGGGGGTATTTTTTTCAGACCTCTGAGTGAGATAAGCTTTGCCTAAAATAAGGGCTAGTGTAGTCATGGCCTTTAGATGTGGGTGAGAAAGAACCGCTAGATCAATATCCCAAGGGGAAGCCGTGTTAGTCTATTGTAGAAAGACAACAGAGTCCTGTGGCACTTTTAATGGATCCCATAATTGGTCATATACAGTACACTCCTGAGAATTCACACTGTTGCCAGCAACAGTCTTTCACTCTGTCACGTATGCAGCCATCTTCTCTCACACACACAATGAAGGTAAAAGACGAAGATGTTCGAACTTACCAGTGATGGTCACTTGAGTTCCGTTGCCTCGCACAGAACGGTTCGTTGTTGTGCTCCTCACCTCGCACACATATGTTCCAGAATCGGTTACATTCACATTCTTCAGAGTAAGAAAATCGAAACCCTTTTCCACATCCACGTCTGTTGAATTCCAACTTCTTTCTCTCATTGGCTCCTCCTTCACTCCCTGAGATCCGTTATGTTTATACCATTTCACATAGTTGGTGTGTTTTATCAGTTCCATGAAGCTACACTTCATGGTGAGATCTGACCCTTCTGACTGATTGATACTGGGTGGGGTCTGATTCACCATCAAGTCGATAATTTCTGCAAGAGAGAAATACAGACAATTGCACCTTGATGCGGGAGAATTTCAGTGGCAATTGTGGTGACTGGGAATGTCTTCCCCTTCCCGTATTTTATGTTTTTCCAGCCTCGCCATTTAACATCCCCTGATTATCAAGAATTTAAAGCGATGCTTTCTCCTAGTTCCATTCATAGCTTTATGATGCATGGCAAGACTTCTCCATCTCTGGCCGGGGACCAGCAAACTCCTGAATGTTCAGTCTGAAGAAGGCCCTACTGCAGTATGGATCCTTATATGAACCAGACTGACATAAGAAGCAGCCCCTGGGTTCACCCCTCCACAAATCGGACAGGAATTCCACATCTCACTACCCTGTTCTGCACACAGGCAGGCTCTGAATGTACCAATGGATGTGCATATAACATGGGCAAGCCTACATTTAGAGGCTGATCTGAGGCAAGTGAAACATTTGTCTGTAAAGGATCTCAAATTGAAACCTTGTTTCCCCTTAATACTGTCCAACAGGCCTCAATCTTGTAAGGTGCTTCATGCTTCTGGGCAGGCATGGAGCATCCTCCACACTCATTGAAGATGGAACTGAAGACACTCCACACCTTACCAGAGCTGTCTGCTCTCATACGCACTTCCTCACACCCGTCGTTCCCCTCACTTTCCCCAAGAAGATGAGGTGGGAGATTCTGGCACTTACTCTCAATGGTCACTTTGGTTCCCCTTCCATTCCCAGAAAATTTCCTTCCTGTGACCCCCACCTCACAGATGTAGGTTCCTGTATTAGATACATTCACATTCTTCAAAGTGAGAGATGCAAAACCATTCTTCAAATGCAGGGTTGTGATCACATCGCTCTTATTTGCCAGCTCATTCCTGGGTCCGTTCGTCCCAGAGTTGTACCATCTCACATACATGGTGCTGTGCTTACTGACTGTCTTGAACGTACAGTTCATGGTAAGTTCTGAGCCAGAACAGATACAAAACTACAGACATATTTCCACTGCTTTGATGATCAACACCCTCCATGTTACACCTTCCAAGGTCCATGGATCCTACCCATGCCTGTCACAACATGTGGGGGGACCTCAGCCAGGGCACTAAATGCCACTGTAATGACTGGGGGTGAAGCCAGGCAATCATAACCCTCACAAATGAACACACACAGAAAAACAATAGAACAGAAACCTTCTGTCACCTGTGGGTAAACATTTCTCACAAAACGACCCACTGTATCTGTCCTGCCGGTTCACATCCTCAGAGGAAACTTGCAGAACATTTTCAAAAGACAAGCCTGGAAGCTTAATTTCCTAACTCTGCTAGACACTAAAAATCCTGGACTGAACAGAGACACTGGGTTTATGGTTATTACAGCTTCTGTAAGCTGGTAGCCCTCTCTTTTTGTCCTATGACGTTAGAAGTGTTAAGGGGCCACTCTGCCTTGGTCTCTTGAAATACATGCTACGCACAGCATTGTCTACACAGGGGATTAGGTCAGAATAACTACATTGCTCAAGGGGGTGGATTTTTCACACCCCTGAGTGCTGTAGTTGTACCAACATAGGTCTGCAGGTGCAGACCAGCCCCAAGTTTCCAAGCGCTTGTGTAACTTGAGAGCATGGCTCTCTCATCCACAGAGGCTGGTTCAATAGAAGATATTGCCCCTCCCCCTCTTGTCCATACAGTTGTGTGCAAGGTCTAACAGGCTCAATCAATTAAAAACCTACTCTCTCATCCCATCTTAAAAGACTACCTGAATAGATGGGGCTTGACTGTGTGCTCCTTGGGCTGCCAAAATGCCCACAGCAATCAGCGGGTACAGGATTAGGATCATTGTATGGACCACTGAATGACCCCAGTTTTGCTCACAGCTCTCTACCCTTTATACCTGGTGCTGCTCCTTCTCCCATAGCACCGCCTTCCCCATGCAAGTGTCCTGAGCTCCCAGAAGGGTTTTGTGGAGCACAGAGGGTTAATGCTGATATTTACCATCAATGGTCACATGGGTTCCATTCCCCAGATATGTCCCATTTTTATTCCCAACCCAGCATACGTAGGTTCCAGAATCAGTGACATTGGCTTTCTTTACAGTGAGGAGAGATTTCTTTATATCTGATGATATCACGATTCGATCTGTTACATTGAACACCTCTTTTACGCTGTTTCTAGTTTTATTCCATCCAAAGAACCGCTTGCTTGAATTGCTGCTTGTGTTGAATGTACACTCAATGGTGAACTCTGAGCCTTCCATCGCACGGATGTCCAGAGGTGTCTGATTCACCATAGTGTCAGGAGCAGTAGTTGTTGCGGCCCCTGCAACACAAAGTTCAGTATCACTATTTGAAGTTCTTGCAGCAGGAGGAAGAATTAAATCAGAGGGAATTGTTTGCAGACGACCCACTGTGAAAGGTTTCCATTTCTCTGAAAAGAAACCAAGTGCGAGAGCAGGAACTCTCTGCTGAAGTCACTGCATAAAGTTCAGAGCAGTGAGTGGAGGTGGTCAGACTGGGCACTTTGCTCAGACCTGCCCTACTGGCACTATTAGCCACCCGCCATGCTACCTACAGCCAACCGGCTCCATGTAGCCTCTCCCTAAATAATTTCCTCAGTTCCTCCTAGAGAGCACAGAGTGGCTGCTAGAGTTCTAGAAAGAAGCCCAGATATAATGAATTGGGTCTGCAGGGCCCCAGGTGAAACAGCTGCTCCAGGGACGCAATCCTAACCAACAAAGGACCAAAGGAGAGAATGGGGGAGGGGTTTCAAGTAAGGGAGATAGGAATGGGAGATAGAAGAAGAAGAAGGTGAAGAGGAAGGATATTTAGTGAAATACAGAGCAGGGAGCAAAAAAGAGAGGCTGGGAGAGAGAAAGTGTTTGAAGAAAGCTGTGGAGAGAGATCAAATGATGTAGGGGAATCAAAGGAAAAGGGAAATAAAATAGAGGGGGCAGGAGAGGCTGAGATGAACAGAAAAACTATTATTAGTATTACTTATTTATACTTTTCATTACTATTGCAGCTAGAGCAGTCTTTCTCAGCTGGTGTTCTGTGGAACACTAGTGCCCCGTGGACACAGTGAAGGTGTTCCATGACCAATCCCAGCCCCTCCCCATCAGTGTGGAGGCGGGCTGAATGTGGAGGGGGCAAAGGAGAAACAAGACAAGACAACAAGTGCCTTAGAGATTTAAAATGTTCCACCTGCAGCAAAGCTTCCAGGTGTACATTGGCATCCGCTGCTGCCTTGCTCCTTTGGTGCAGCTGGGGCATTTTAAATTTCCCACTGCTGTTACTGCCAGCATTGAAATTGCTTGGATATAACTTCCACGGTAAGACTTTCTTTGGCAAATATTATTCCAAGAATAGATTAACTTTGTTTGAACATGCAGGCCCAAAATTCCCATTAAAACTTGGAGTCATATTTTCAGTTTTAAGTTGTTAAAGTTGTTGCGTTTGTTAATGCATATTCCCCACTTTTTATTTTACACATATTCACATAGCGCTGTAACAACCTGAGAGGCAATGCAGTGGAATGAAAATGTACAATACAATAACCAAACCTGGTGCCAAAACACTCAAAGGTACATGTTACCAAATGACATAGACAACTCTTCCATGGTGTCAATGGTCTCTCTCTTCATGGGCTTTCTAGTGCCCACTGCATGTGTGAATCACACCAGAGCTGTAGAGAGTGAATGCACTTTTGTCCCCTCCATGTGCTCATTGCCTGTGATATGGTCCACCCCCACCCCCTCCAAATTGTCCAAGGGCTGCATAGTCTTCAGGTGTGAGGGCATGGGGCTGGAGCAGGTCCTGAAGGCAGCGGTAGAGACTGTAGTTTGTTGAGCACAAGAAATCACTTCAACAGCTGCTTCTGCTACTGTCTTTCTCCCCTCAAATTTTGGTCCTGCCCCATCAATCTCTTCTCACGGTTCAGCCTGTCTTTTTTCACCCTCCTGGCATACGTTTGATTCTCCACTTGATGCTTTTGGAACTCTCACCTGCTGACTCATTTTGTCTAGAATCTCTCCCATCAACACATCTAACTCTTTCTTCTTGCCCACTCCTCTAAGCTCCTGAGGCCATGTGTTTGCCATGCAAAGGCGGAAGCATTTGGGAAGAGAAAAAAAGAGCATGTTATTGCCTGACCATGAGGAAAAAAATATCTTCCACTCTGTCATATGGGCTGTTAATGCAAGATCAAAAGACATTTTTTTTTATAAATCAATGGACTGTATTTTATTCCCTTTTGCCTTTTTTGAGGTGGGCGGAATACGTATGAGGAGTGTGGTAGCATATACCCGTGTGTCGTCCCAGGTTGGTCCAGCGGCCCACCTTTGATGCTCTGTTGTGACAGCGGGTGCCCCACTTTACAGCCCACTTTGAAGTTCTGGCTCCTTTGGCCCAGAAAAAAGTAAGAGTCTTTAGCCCCCAGCCCTAGGCAGGGTAGGGCTGGCAACAGCAACAAGTCTTTAGCCTCGCACCGCTTGCAGGCCCGGATTAAGGGTGGAAGTGCTCCCGGTAGGGTTTGTACCTTAGAGAGGAATAGCCAAACTCTGGGTGGTTAGGGGAGAGAGAGAGGGACGCAGGCCAACCCAGCACCACTGCGTCCCAGCCCAGGGCCCTCTCAGTGACTGAGGAGTCACTCACTGGTTCAGTGGGGTTCCTGCCACAACACGCTCACTTGGTGGCATCAGACCCGGCAGGGCAACTGCCTGCTACCCCTGGGCTACTTCCTCCCATCCCAGTCCTGGGTGCCTGCAGCCAGGGCCCATCCTCCAGGTCTTCGAGGTACACGGTGCGGGGGAGGCTCAGCAGGCCCTCACTATCAGCTGGTGGCAAGTCTGGCAGCTCACAGCTCTCATCGGCGAGCGGTAGCTCGTCCAAGTTATTAGGCCCTTCCACAGAGGGTAACTCCTCTAGGTCCTCTCCTTTGGGTGGTTCCAGGGACACTCCTTCTGTCCTTCCTGTGGGGCCCTGTAGTGGGATCTCCAGCACAGGGGGGTATCTAGGGTCAAGAGGCTCCAGCCTGGGGAAGGGAAGGCCCTCCGCTTGGGCTGGCTCAGGCAGCTCACTGGGGGTTTCTGACTCCCTCCTTGGAGCCTCCAAACTGAGGCTTCAGGCCTGCTTTTTATACTTTTTACCCTGGCCCCGCCCCTCTGCTTCCAGGCCTGGGGCCCCAGAGTACCCTGCTTCAGCCAGCTGGGGGAGTGCAGCCCTCTGTTAGGCTATGTCTACACTAGAAAAGTTAAGTCAACTTTATGAAGTCGACTTAGTAAAGTGGACTTTAAGTTGACAAAGTGGACCTTATTAAGTCGACTTAACAAAAGTTGACTTAACTTTTCTAGTGTAGACATAGCTCCTTTTAGAACACTTTAAGTTGACTTAATAAGGTGGATTTAGGTGCTAATCCCCGTCCACACTGGCTTAAGTCGACCTAATAAGGTTGACTTAAGCATTAAGTAGACTTAAAATCTCCTTAAGTCGACTTAAGGAAAGCCCACTGTAGATGTAGAGTAGTTTTTAAGTCGACTTAAGCCTCCTTAAGTCGACTTAATTTGTAAGTGTAGATGCACCCTCAGTATCTGGATCTGAGGGCGACCACTCCACTTTGCTTCAAGGGGGTTAATCACTACCTGGGTATTCTTGCTCCTGTTTGGCAGGGTAAGCTATAGAGAACATGGATATTCTGCAGGTACCTCACCAGTAGCATGAACATCTGTTCTTGGCCAGCGGCAGACAAATATCTGCATATGTTAATGAGATATTTAGGTGTCTAATGACCGACCAGCACATCTCCGAATGGAAGGGGCTCCTGAGTTACAGAAGCAGCACTAAAAAAGCATGCTCTGCCCCAGAACATGATGGACAGTTTCAGGTTCCTTCTCCATGGGATGTTGGCTTTGATCAACAGACACAGATGGTGAAAATTTGTGGTAAAATCAACAAGATGCAGATTTAGCCTGGAGATGCAGTACTGTCTTCTTACCTGCACCAGGGGTCTGTGCACAGACCTAACTAACTGCCATGGAGACTCAACCCAGGCACACTCTGCTGTAATTTGAACTCTTGTTCAAACCAGGTATGGACCAAATACATTCTGGCTGGTAAGAGTCCAAACAAAATTGGGTCTTTTGGGGGACTCTATTTACAGGCCATGCAGGAAGGCATGGGCAGGCTGATGTAGAAGGTGTGTGTATTAGATGGGAGAGGTACATGGAGCTGTTAATTGTAGAACCCAACCTGTATGTAACATAACCCTCAGCTCATCTAATACAAAGTGCAAAATGCCAGCTTCTTTAGCATTGGACCACACTTTGCAGTCTCCAGTTTGAATTCCTGGTGGTGACCGAGGAGGCGGCATGGGTTCTGCTCCTGATGGAAGCATCTCACAGCCCTGGCCTGTATTAGTAACTGAATGGAGCCATAAGCTGGAAATCCCTCCCACCTCCATATTAGACAACAACATGGTGGCAGGAACGTACCTGGCTGGTCCTTGCTCTGATAGCAGTTCTGCAGCAGGTGGCTCCTCGGGGATGTTCCCCAGAGAGTTTCTGTGGGTGTGGATCCAGGATGTGCAGTAGCTGCTCTGGCAGCAGGGTCTATTTCAGTTAGTGGCCACAACCCCAGGGTCATCTCTTGCCTTTCATCCAGCAGCCGGCTCTCACCCCGCAGTGCCTGTGACTGGCAATGGGCTTAGGGCTCAGCAATATGTTGTGCACCACTGTGGGCTCCAGGCTTGCTCCAGTTCCCAGGAACCTGTCGAATTCCTTGTAAAAGAGGCAGGAAGACAGGGAGTTACCAGAGTTTTTAGGATCCTTGATTTTGTGGTAGTCTGTCTTCAGCTGCCTGATTGGCTCTTTGCATTGTTTTGCTGTCTGGTTGCTGCCCAATGCTCCCAGCCACTCAGAAATTGCTTCTCATGGTGTTGCTGAAGTCAAATATCTTGCTTGCCCGGCATCGGAGGTTAACCAGAAACTGGCCGGACCAGCTAGCAGTGCACTCGTTGCAGGGTCTCTTCTCGGTGCTGGCCATGCCAAGACACATCAGGGTTGGCTGAGTTGGCTTTATATTCCTGGGAAATTTGGGAACAGAAGGACTTGGAGGCACAGCCCCAAAGGATTGTGGGGTAATGTTGTAGGACTATCCTGACCCAAGTCTGGTGACCCAGAAGCTGTGTCCACTTTGCAGAATGCCTGGGCTTTGACTTGTGTCACTAAAGCTATGTCTACACCGGCAAGTTAGTTTGAATTAAGGAGGCTTAATTCGAACTAACTAAAGCCATGGCTACACTAGGCTTTAGTTAGTTCAAATTAAGGGCTTCCTTAATTCAAACTAATGAGTTCGAATAGGGTATTCGAACTAAAGGGTTAATTTGAACTAACTAGTTCGAATTAACCAATGTGGCCATGTTAATTGGAACTAATTTCTTAGTTCTAACTAACCAGCCATTGAAATGAATGGGGATCGCTAATTTGAACTAAGTTTTTTCCTAGTTCGAATTAAGCTAATTCAAACTAACTAAAATTAGTTTGAATTAGTTAGTCCGAACTAAATAATTCGAACTAATTTTAGCAAGTGTAGACATAGCCCAAGAGATTCAGGCTCTGATCCATCCCTTTCCAGGGTCTGCCTACCCAGTTTCAGAAGGGTTCCTGGCCTCTGTCAGGCTGATTTCTATGTGGACAGAAAATGGGGCTTGTGCTTAAGCTGAATCAGAGCTTGGATGTAGCGTGTGTTGTGTAAACATACCTTAGGAGACCTAATGTGATCTTTGTATGTACAAACAGGGGGAGTGTCAAGCAGAAGTGGTACTATATCAATACATGGCATTAGTGTGACTATTACTGCAATACTGTTCCCATTTCTGGTGTCCCCCCGACACATACTTTAAAGGGGTGAAAGACTGGAAATCATTCAGAAAAGAGCACCAAGAATGGTGTGAAGAAAATCTGCCTTATAGTGAGAGAATTAAAAAATTCAGTCCATTGAATTTACCCCAGAGAAGGTTAAGAAGTGATTTGCCCACAGGTTATCAGTACCAACACGGAGAAGTGATTTCTGACAGTAACCTGCTCACTGGTCTGGCAGAAAATATTCATAATGAGATCCAGTGGTTGGAAGCCGAAGTGAGGTCGGTTCAGATTTGAAGCGTGATGAGGTGTTGACCGGACATAGGACTAGAAGGGGTTAAAGTGGGTCAATTCTCTGCCTAGGTTGCACCTGGGATGAGGGGAAAGCAGGGGGTTCATTAAAGCAGGCTCAGCTGGGCAGGGCCTATAAAGCCCAGGGGCTGTGACCAGCCAGAGCTGGGTGGAAAAGGGTGGTCATAAGGGGTAGGAGCGTTAGGGGTCTGCAGTCACTCTCTGGAAAGAAGAGTGTGTTTGGTGCTGATATTCTCAGAAAAGGGGTGAATCAGGAAGATAGGAAACAGCTGGGGGAAGGAGCAGTGAGTGCAATTCTGAGAGGTTGGATTCCAGAGCTGCTGAGCTGAGAGTCCTTGGACCAGGGTGTAGAGCAGTGGTTTTCAAAATTAGGGTTGGGACCCAGTACGGGGTGTCAGACCCTCAGGTATTGGGTTGTGGTGCCCCCTGCTGCTGCCACTAATAGACTGGAATGCATTGCTCAAAGATGTAATTGTTGGGTCAGGGGTGAGTGCAAAGTGTGTGTAAAATATGGCAGTTCTGTTGTATTTACTTTGCACTGGTGCAAATGATGACACAAGAGGCAGGGGGTGTGGAGGGGAGCAGGCCCAGTCCCCAATCTCTGCTCCAGGAAGCACAGACCTAATTCAGATCTTACTCACACCAGTTGTATGCCAGTGTCTCTCTACTGACTTCTCTGGAGTTACTCAGGGTTGGCCCTGCTTCCAGCAAGGGGTTGGACTAAGTGACCTCCTGAGGTCCCTTCCAACCCTGATCTTCTGTGGCGTTACTCCTGGTTTCCACAGGCATAACTGAAAGTAGCATTTGGCCCGGACAATCTAAAGGCCCACTTCTGCTCCCTTTCTGTGTTCTGGGTTGTGTCCTGCTCCAGGAGTACTGAATGGTGAAACTTGTGTGGGAAGGGTGGCAGAATCTCTCCAAGGTTGTATGCGCTTAGAGTGGCATGTAGAGTTCAGGCACTACATGTGGAGCTAGGCACTACAGTGAAAGCAGGCTGCGTCCTCTCTTGCCTCCTCCCTACCACAGCTTTTTCCCCACTGCCCACTTAGGAAGGAAAAATCAAATGCACAACCACAAAATAGGGAATAACAGACGAGATGGGCATACCCCTGACAAAGATCTGGGTGTTTAAAATGGATCACAAATTGAACAGGACCCAACAAGGTGGTGCAGTTGCCAAAAAAAAAAAAAAAGGCTAATATCATTCTGGGGTGTGTTAACAGGACTGTGGTATGGAAGACACAGGAGCTAATTGTTCCACTCTACTTGGCCACTGGTGAGGCTCTAGCTGGAATGCTGTGTTCAGTTCTGGGCACTGCACTTCAGGAAAGCTACAGAACAGTCCAGAGGAGAGCAACAAAAATGGTAAAAGGTGTAGAGAACCTGACCTCTGAGGAAAGGTTTAAAAAACTGGGCATGTTTAGTTTGGAGAAAAGAAGACTGAGTGGTCCTCAAATGTCTTAAGAGCAGTTATAAAAAAAAGACTGAGATCAATTCCTCTCCATGGGCGCTGCAGTTAGGACAAGACCCAGTGGCTTAATGCTCACTCGGCAAGGGAGATTTAGGGTAGACATTTGGGAAATCTTTGTAACTAGAAGGGAAGCTAAGCTCTGAAATAGGATTCCATGGGAAGTTGCTGAATCCCTGTGACTTAAAAATTAAGAATATTTTAGGCAAATACCTGTCAAGGGTGGTCAAGGTTTATTTCATCCTGACTCAGCACAAGGAGCTGAACTTTATGAATACTCAAGATCCCTTCCAGCCCTACACTTTTATGATTCTTTACCCATCTCCTCCAATCCCTCTTCCTCCAGTGCAAGCTCTGTGGGTTGAAGGAGCAATTCAGCCTGGCCTAGACACCCTAGTGTCCCATCATGGGGAGTTTTGGAATGGGAGGAAATAGTAGTGAATGCAAACTGCAGAAAAAGCTGTAAAATGGGAACCCATATATTTTTTTCTCAGAAGAAGAAAGTTCAGACATTACATCTGTGCCATGATACAAATTGCTTCACTAGAGGGAAATTCAAAGATAAGATAAGCACTACTTTGCATATAAACAACACACATGCCATGGTAACTAACTTTTAAATTGCTTACTGTGTTTTTAGCTGAGAAATCTGTTTTAAGACATTACGTGCTCTGCTATTTTAGATGATATTCAGATGCCTTTATAGTATTTATTGTATTAGATTGTTTCATATCCTCTGCCCAAGAAAACAATACCAAAACCAAATTCCCATCTTTCCAGCTGCTTGGATTTAAAGAGACACAGCTAACTTAAAGCTAATTCAAGGAAAAACAAATACAATTGAAGTATTTTAGGCACTATCCATGCCCCTGAGTCTCCCCTGCCAGATATTGTGATTTTATAGCCACATTGGCTTACTTTTTATTAAAAAAAAAATTCTCTCCTAATGTGACTGACTAAAGCAATGATCTTGAAAGAACCACCCCACAAGCAGACCCAAGTCCGTGCAGTTCTGATTGACCTTAACCACTAAGTAAGGGAAATTGTGAAATTGACCATACAAACAATGTTGTTAAATGCATCAAGAAAATCAGCTTTCAAAAACAGAAACAAATGCACGCATTTAGCTCTAGTCATTTTCATTTTTGTTGCTGGCACAGATTATAGTAAGTTTGAAAGCTCTCAGAAAGATGTAATCTTTTTTTAATGTGATGGTGTCGTTAATAGGATACAACGAAGTTGGGAACATGGGGGCTGCTCAAAAGTCTAATCCAGCATTCTAAAAGAAACAGCAAAACTTTTGAAGCCATACAGAACCAGGGATCTACATCATTGGCTCAGACCATTTGCTCTCCCAGGCAATCTGCCACTCCCTATGTTCTTTCAGAAGCTTTTATATTGCAAGCAGTGGAGACTCGTGTCTCTCCCAGAGCAATGAAAACATGTTGTTTTTCAAAGGAAAACTCACCCATATGCAGATAAAGGAGAAGGAGCAAAGACAGGAAGATGTTTACAAGCTGAAGCTGCATGTTAGCTGGTACCATGTAGTCTTTCCTTTATACTGACTCTGCAGCAGCCACTGTAGACAGGGCCTTCTATGTGCCACTGGCTGAGTCTGATGGTTTCTTGTCTCTTTCTCTCTCTCTGCCAAAATATTCCCTTCTGGAGCCTGGGAAGTCAGAGAACACTTATGGGCTCTCGCTCTCCAGCTGCTATTCTTGAGATTGCTCAGTATCTCAGCTCGCACTTTTCATACAGTCAGTTCCCTTTCTCCTCACATGCTTCTTCTTTTACTGGTTTCTTGACATCTCAAATGATTTCTCAGAGATTATCTCCATCTGTCACTAGATTCCATAAGCAGTTTCATGCCTGGTCATGGCTTCCTGCAAAAAAGGATCAAAGAGAATTATTTTGTAGGGGCATCTTTTATATCTTGGTGTCACATCTACTAGACACCAGCGCTTGAGGCAGTCCCTTGCTTTGACATCAAGAGTACATGAAGGATAAATGTAGCACTTCTGAAGGGACATGCTGAAAAACAAGAGTGGATCTAGTAGGGAGGGCGATTTTCTGAATGAGCCTGCTGCCTTTGGACACTTAGAAGGCCCACACTGAAATCTGTGCTCCAATGGAAGTCAAGCTCAAGACATTCTGCCAGTGTTGAAATGGAGGGCAGAAAACAAAAAGGTGCCCACATGGGCTTTAGCAAGGGAAAAAACATGATCCATAAGAGAGAGAGGAGGAATTTTGCAGCAACATATTGATAGGCTGGAGGAAGGATGGTAGATTTGGAGCAAGGGAAGGAGAAGGTCAGACATGAGTGATGCTTGGAAGAAGAGATTGGCAGTGTGCATTGAGAAGGAAGGATGAGCTGTGAGGATGCTGTTAAAAAAGTAAGATGGGATTCAGTGGCAGGCTGGATAGAAAGGTGGGATAGGAGTGGTTCCTAGATTTGAAGTCTGAGAGAGAGAAATGAGGTGGAGGGTTGACTGGAGATGGAGAGGGGAGGATTCCAGGCCATGGTGAGTGTGAGAAGGCTGCAGGACATCCAGGGAGAAGTGTCTTAGTGAGGGTTGAAGTGCAAGGGTGGAGATCGAGTTGCAGCATACAGATGGCCATGGAGGCTGGGGAGCAGAAAGGGCCACTCAATGACAGAGAACAGTGCGAAAAGAGAAGGGGGCTGAGGCCAGAGCTTGGCAGAGAGGAGCACGAGCAAGCAGAGAAAGTGGGGCTGACAGAGGCGGGGAGAGGAGAAACCAGAAAGCCCAGGAGAGCTGAGGATGAGGGAATGACTAACAGTAGCAAAGGACAGCAATAAAATAAGGACAATGATAGAAGAAAGGCCTTTAAATTTGGCCAAGAGACGCTGACTGGAGTTGGACTCTTGGAAGCAGTATGAGGAAACGGAAAGGACTGAGCCAGAGTGCAGCCCATCTGAGAAAGCATCTCAGGAGGAGGTCAAAGCAGAGAGTGCGAGCTGCTGGGGAGAGGTGGGAGTATGTTAAAAGGAAAGGGAGGCAATGGGCCAGTCCTTGGAAAGGCAGCTGCTTCTTACTGCTTGAGGCCCTAGGCATGCACCTATTTTGCCTACCCCAAAAGCTGCCTCTGCCAGGTTGGCCACCCTGCATTTGGGCTGCATTCCAATCCCTGATCAAATCCATGTTCTCAGTGGCAGGGAAGTAGCCACAGCTGGGGAGTGCTCTGTAAGGAGGAGTGCACTAAACCCGGGGTCACCTTGTTTGAAGGTAGGTGCCAGAGCTGAGAAGCAGGAGGCCAGCCTGCATTACACTGGTCTGTTGATTCCCTTGATAAAACACCTCCTTGGCAGGGGAACCAGTTGCCCAGGGCACATGCATGTGAGTTTGGTGGTGGCTTTTTTTTTCCCCGATGATTCTTAACCCAGGGTCTGTCCCCTGTCTGTCACATTCATTCTGCATTAGTTCAGCGAGCTACAACACGGCCTCCTGCAGCTGGAAGTGGGAGCTTGACAGAAAGGAGCCCACACGCACAACAGCGTTTCCTGACTCTGGTTCTGTCGGTGATTCAGCCAATTGTAGCCCTGGGAGCTATTAACGCCCATCTCTGAGGAGCAAGAGCAGTCACAAACACTTGCAGTGTACCAAAAATACTTTAATATACATGGAAAACAAACAAGGAGTTCTATGGCACTATAAAAACTAACAGATTTATTTATCGCATGAGATTTTGTGGGCACAATCCCACTTCATCAGATAAGTGAAAAAAACTAATATATACATTGGTTACAGCTTATGGGTGCTCTTGCAAGGACATTTACGTCTGGGAAGACAACATAGCTGGCTGTGTTGCACAGTGTGTTCTCGTGTATGTGCACAGAGCTCACTTGCTTCATGGCTGAGCTGTCTGTCTGTCAGTGATGAAACAAGAACAGTCCAGTGAGGTATATGGAATTAAGAGCAAATTGATGAGCAGAGACAGCAGCAAACGGTAGAGTCTGGCGCGCCTCTGGGCTGGTACGTTTATCTGTGGTTCCCAGAATCTGTGGTTTGATTCCTCTTTCCCTTCAAGATCTTGACTGCCCTCTTCACCCAAGGCTTGGAGGGGTCTGCACAGACCAGGCGCTCAGCCTGGGTCTTAAACCTGCAAATAGGAAAGCAAAAGAGCTCATTAAACAGAGACACCTTTGTATTTTTATTTAGAAACCACCTGCCTGTCCCTTCCTTCACATCACTTTCCTGCACCCTTGTCTGTCTTGTCTCATTTGATTGTAAAGTCTTGGGAAAAGGGACTATAATATTTATATTATAATATATAGTATATCCTATAATGATATAATATAATAAATATATAATATTTATAATATATAATTAAATATATATATACATCCTCTTCAATATGGCTGGGCTATTAGCTTTAACAATATCCTAGAGAAAGGGCTCCAAGGCATAATACTTCTGGCTATAACAGTGTTATCCCTTTCTCAGGAAAACCTTCCTTAACCTGACCCTGTGGCCTGGCAACAGCTGTCTCTATAACCTGATGTCATGGCTGGCATCACAACCTGGCAGCTTCTCTGGCTTCCCCTTGAGATACACTACAGTAGGACAACAGGAGAATCAGCAGTGAACGGTCTGTACTTACACAACAGCTGGTAAGTGACACTCGCTGGGGGTCGTGTAGAAATCCACCACTTTAGAAACCTGAATGGGTCCAGTCACATAATCATAGCAACATTCTACAGGTGAACAAGAAGGTCTTCCTGCGAAAGAGAAAGTTAGTTAATATCACAGACATTCATAGACTCATAGGGTGCATCTATTCTTACAAGTTAAGCTGATTTAAGGAGGCTTAGGTCGATTTAAACTACTCCACATCCACACTGGGCTTTCCTTAAGTCGACTTAAGCATTTCCTTAAGTTGACTTAAGGAAAAGTTAAGTCGAGTTAATAACATCTTGATTTAGGTAGACTGAAGCCAGTGTGGACGGGGCATTAGCGCCTAAATCCACCTTATTAAGGAGATTTAAAGTGTTAAGTCGCCTTACTAAGGTCGAAAAGGGGCTATGGCTACACTAGAAAAGTGTAGTCGACTTTTGTTAAGTTGTTTGTTAAGTAACACGACAGCAGGATTATGACAATCAAATGGGAGACTAGCAACAAGAGCAGATGAACCTTCAGGAAATACAGATCCTATTTACATGCACATCTCCTTAATAAAAGAGGGAAAGAATAACACTGTAATGCTGTACTCAGCCTTGCTATAAGTCAGTGCAGTTTCCATTGAATTCATTCAGAGTTGCACCTGCTCGGTTCAGAGCTGAATTGTGTCTAGTCTATTTTTCTCTAATATTCTTTTCTAAAATGGTTTGTGCACTGCTCCCAAAAACCTCTGCTGCAGTCCACCAGCCTCCTAATCCCAGACACTGGGGGCCAGAACCTTGGCTAGTAGAAATCAGTATAGCTCCACAGCCTTCCATGGAGCTACCCGTGGCTACACCAGCTAAGGATCTGGCCTCTGCTGCTGTATCAAGGTTTCTACAGACCTGTTGCATGTTGATAAGAAGCCACTAAGACAAAGGTGGCCAGGAGTGCTGTCCTCAGGCTGATCATGGTGACTTCAGAGTGGGTTTTCGTCTGGTGTAGAGCTGTTCCTCTCTTCCCCTGGCAGCTGAGATAATAGATCTCAAAGGGAAAGATGGGCAATTTATCCTGTTCATGCTGCTTACGGAAGCCATGGTTCAGAGAATTTCAGCAGAGTTCGGGAGGAAAAACAAGCCCAAAAAATGTCGTGAGATTCCAGAAAAAGTGTCTAACTTTAATTCATGAGGAAGGAAACCGTGAGAACCACACAGGAAAACAGAACAGATCATTTCTGCATTCTGAGTAAAACAGCTAGTGATCTCCGAAAACCTGATTTCACACTCTGGCTGCTGCCAGATTTGGCTACCAGTTGCAGGGTGATTCCCCACTCTGCTCCAGCCCCACAAAGTCTGTTCTGCACGGTCCAGCCGTTTCTTGGACAATTAAGATATTTTAGATAAACTGTCTCTGTAAGAGAAAAATCCCCAACAGTCCAGCTTTAAATGAAGATAGCACACACCCTGGTTTAACCACAACAGTGGCTTAATTTTGATTAAAGAATAAAACAAGTTTATTTAACTACAGGGAGAGAGACTTTTGAGTGCAAATACACAATAACATAAAGATAAATGTTTCTGGTTCTAAAACTTAACAAACTAGACATGACTCAAGGTAAAATCTTTACTGCATGCTTTCTTCAACTGTGCTGATTACCTTTCAGGTCAGAAGGATCTCTCCCAAAGTCAAATGTCAGCTTGTTGGTCCTCTTAGGAGGTGAAAAAGAAAGAGAGATTGATGGGGGAGATACTATGGGCTGTTTTTGTCCCTCTTCTTTGCCAAAGAATGGCTACTTGACAAATTGTGGCCCATCAATTTTGACACCTGCCTAGAGGCATCAGCTTGTCCTTTATCTTTGAGAAGCAGGCTTGCTCACTCCCTGGATGTGTCCGGTAACCACATGTTAGCCACAACTTCAATTTCATGTTCAAATCTTCCCATATAATGTTGCTACATAT
>ML687972.1:252-19601 GCA_007922175.1 Pelusios castaneus | reverse complement strand
AGACAAGCAGCTGCTGCTCCTTCATTGCATGAAATCCTGAGTCTGCCCTTCCTTCAGAAACTACAGTACCCACCTGCAGAAGTGAAGAAACAAATTGACAGAGCCAGACGAGTACCCAGAAGTCAACTACTGCAGGAGAAGCCCATGAAAAACAACAACAGAACGCCACTGGTCACCACCTACAACCCCCAAGCCAGACCTCTTCATCACATCATCAAAGATCTACAGCCTATTTTACAGGATGACCCCTCACTCTCTCAAGCCTTAGGAGACAGACCTCTCCTTGCTTTCAGACAGCCCCCTAACCTTAAAAGGATACTTACCAGCAACTACAGATCACAGAACAGAAACACTAAAGCAGGAACACAGCCCTGCAGCAGACCACGCTGCCAACTTTGCCCTCATATCTACACTGATGACACCATCACAGGGCCTAATCAAGCCACCTACTCCATCAAGGGTTTGTTCACCTGCTCATCCACCAATGTGATTTATGCCATCATGTGCCGGAAATGCCCCTCTGCCTTATATATTGGACAGACAGGACAGTCTCTGCGCCAAAGAATCAATGGACACAAATCTGACATCAGAAATTGCAACACTGCAAAACCTGTAGTGGAACACTTTAATCTCCCTGCTCACTCCCTTAACGACTTGTTAATAGCTGTGTTGAAACAGATGAATAACAAATCACAGCTTCAAAGAGAGACTGCAGAACTCGAACTTATATGCAAATTTGACTCAGTTGTCTTGGGGTTAAACAGGGACTATGGATTTTTCTCACATTAAAACAAGTGATTTGACCTCCCCCTCCTCTATGTGCTGTTCCCCAGTGTTTTGAATCCTAACACCTATTTTGATTTGCTGTTACAGCCTGACCTGTTACTATGTCATACACTCCCCTGCATTTAATTTCCTCCCACTCTGTAACTTTCCTATCTTCAAAGCGTCTGACGAAGTGGGATTTTCTCCCACGAAAGCTCATGCGATAAATAAATCTGTTAGTCTTTAAAAGTGCCACAGGACTCTGTTGTCTTTCTACAATAGACTAACACGGCTACCCCTTTGGAATTTAATATGGTCACATTTGACTTAGTTCAAATTAACGGATCGAATTAACTGTTAATTCAAACTAAGCAATGAAATTTATTAGTTTGAATTAAGGAAGCCCTTAATTCAAACTAATTAAAGCCAAGTGTGGCCAAGGCTTAAGTTAGTTCAAATTAAGCTTGCTTAATTTGAACTAACTTGCAAATGTAGACATAGCCTTTAAGTCTACTCTCACAAGGCAGGTTTCCATTCTGCAGATCATCCTTTTTGCCCTTCTCTGCACCTGTTCCAGTTTCAATTCATCTTTCTTAAACAGGGGGGACCAGAACTGCACACAATATTCCAGATGAGGTCTCACCAGCGCCTTTGTTATATCAAAAAAAGTGCCCAAGATCTTTTAAAGGGGAAAAGGCAACACAACGTGTTTATTATAGAAGAGAACAAAATTATAAACTAACTTATACCTACATACGCACACACATTCATCCATGTGCCCAAACACACCAGAAGATATTCTGCAGTTCATACAGTTACCAGTCCTGATTGTGGCTTTAGTCGGTTGCTGGAGATCGTTGCTCGTGGCAGCTACCTGGCCAGGGAAGCTGAACACGAGGAAGAGCGGGGTCTGTCGGGCGCGCACCGACGCTCCTTCTCTCAGGTGGTATGCAGAACTGTCCCCCCAAAACTCTGGAGTCTCACCCAGTCTTTATAGGTCACGCCGCTCCAGGGGCTCTGTGTGTCCGTTGGTCACCAGGCAGTTGCAGACGTGACTTATAGCTTGTTTCTTGATAGCTTGATTAACTTTCTCCTTTTGTCTCTGGGGTGGATCCTTTTGTTTTTGGGGATGTATTCACATTCTTCAGCCCTTGGAATGGACTTCGCATTCATCAGGACAAGTTGGCAGTTTGGGACTGGTTCACACATACATACACCCTCCATCCACACCTTGCTCAGGCAATGTAAACTATTCACTCTAGAAATAGTTTCACAGAAGATGGGATACATTGGTCAAAGATGGAGTTTAACATTTTCAAGACTCCCTAGAGTTGACTTAAGCCAGTGTAGACGTGGGGTAGCCCTAAGTCGACTTAGGGCTACCCCAGGGCTACACCAATGCCCTCCATGCCGGGGGGGGCATGGGGGAGCCTGGCATGCCCACCCTGCCCCTATGCCCTGCCAGAGTCCCTGTCCCCCTTTGCCCCACTGTACCCATGTACAATGGGGCAAAGGCTGAGCCCCCTGGTATTGGGCAAGGGGTGCCCCCCTGCCCCTGTGGACCTCCCCTAGGTCCCCGTAAGCCCCTAGAAGTCATAGAATCATAGAATCATAGAATCATAGGGTTGGAAGGGACCTCACGAGGTCATCTAGTCCAACCCCCTGCTAAAAAGCAGGACCACTCCCCCTAAATTATCCCAGCCAGAGTTTTGTCTAACCGAGCCTTAAAAATCTCCAAAGATGAAGATTCTACCACCTCCTTAGATAGCCCATTCCAATGCTTCACCACCCTCCTAGTGAGAAAGTTTTTCCTAATATCCAACCTTGACCTCCCCAGCTGTAATTTGAAACCATTGCTCCTTGTTCTGTCCTCTGTTACCCTCGAGAACAGCCTAGCTCCCTCCTCTTTGGAGCAACCCTTCAAGTAGTTGAAGGTTGCTATCAAATCTCCCCTCAGTCTTCTCTTCTGTAGACTAAATAAGCCTAGTTCCTTCAGTCTCTCCTCATAAGTCATGTGCCCCAGCCCCCTAATCATTTTTGTTGCCCTCCGCTGGACTCTTTCTAATTTGTCCACATCCTTTCTGTAGTGGGGAGCCCAAAACTGGACACAGTACTCCAGATGCGGCCTGACCAGTGTCGAATAGAGGGGAATTATCACATCCCTCGATCTGCTGGCAATACTCCTACTGATGCAGCCTAATATGCCATTGGCCTTTTTGGCAACAAGGGCACACTGTTGGCTCATATTCATCTTCCCGTCCACCATAACTCCCAGGTCCTTTTCTACAGCGCTGCTACTTAGCTGATCGGTCCCCAGCCTGTAGCAGTGCATGGGATTTTTCCGTCCTAAGTGCAGGACTTTGCACTTGTCTTTGTTGAACCTCATGAGGTTTCTTTCAGCCCAGTGTTCCAATTTGTACAAGTCTCTCTGGATCCTGTCCCTGCCCTCCAGAGTATCTACCATTCCCCCCAACTTGGTGTCATCCGCAAACTTACTAAGCACGCAGTCTATTCCATCATCAAGATCATTAATGAAGATGTTGAATAGAACCGTCCCCAGGACCGACCCCTGGGGCACTCCACTCGTTACCGGTTGCCAACCAGACATCGAGCCATTGATTCCTACCCGCTGAGCCCGTTGATCTAACCAGTTTTCGATCCACCTTACGGTCCACTCATCCAACCCATACTTCCTTAACTTGCCAACGAGAATGTTGTGGGAAACCGTATCAAAAGCCTTGCTAAAGTCAAGGTATATCACGTCAACGGCTCTTCCCGCATCCACAAATCCAGTCATCTCATCATAGAAGGAAATCAGGTTGGTCAGGCACGATTTGCCCTTGGTGAATCCACGTTGACTGTTCCTGATCACTCTATTTTCCTCCAAGTGTTTCAGGATGGATTCCTTGAGGACCTGCTCCATGATTTTCCCAGGGATTGAGGTGAGGCTGACCGGTCTGTAGTTCCCCGGATCCTCCTTTTTCCCTTTCTTAAAGATAGGTACTATATTTGCCTTTTTCCAATCCTCCGGGACCACCCCCGTTCGCCACGAGTTCTCAGAGATAATGGCCAGCGGCTCTGCAATCACTTCCCCCAACTCCCTCAGCACTCTCGGATGCAGTTCATCCGGCCCCATGGACTTGTGCACATCCAATTTCATTAAGTGTTCCCTAACCTGACTTTCCATCACTGAGGGCCACTCTTCTCTCCAGTCCGCGTTACCCCGTGTAGTAGCCTGGGAGCTGGCCCGCCCTGTGAAGACTGAAGTAAAAAAAGCATTGAGTACTTCAGACTTTTCCGCATCATCCTCCACGAGGATGCCTGCCCCATTCAGTAAGGGACCTACACCACCTCTGATCCTTTTCTTGTTGCTGATATACTTATAGAACCCCTTTCTGTTATCCTTCACATCTCTTGCTAGCTGCAACTCCAATTGTCCTTTGGCCTTTCTGATTTGATCCCTGCAGTCCCGAGCAATATCTTTATACGCCTCCCTCGTCATCTGTCCAAGCTTCCACTTCTTGTAAGCTTCCCTTTTATGTTTCAGCTCCCCGCAGAGTTCCCTGCTAAGCCACGCTGGTCGCCGTCCACATTTGCTGTTCTTTCTGCACATCGGAATGTTATCTTCCTGTGCCTTTAACAGGGTTTCTTTAAAATACAGCCAGCTGTCTTGGACACCTTTCCCCTTCAGATCAGCTTCCCATGGGACCCTGCCCATCAGCTCCCTAAGGGAGCCAAAATCTGCTTTTCTGAAGTCCAGGGTGTGTGTTCTGCTTCTTTCCTTCCTTCCATTGATCAGGATCCTGAACTCTACCATCTCATGGTCGCTGCTGCCCAGGTTGCCATTTACTTCTACTTCCCCAATTAATTCTTCTCTGTTTGTGAGCAATAGGTCTAGAGGTGCAAGGCCCCTAGTTGGTTCCTCCAGCATTTGTACTAGGAAGTTGTCTTCAATACTCTCCAAAAACTTCCTGGATCGCCTGTGCACTGCTGTATTATCTTCCCAGCAGACATCAGGATAATTGAAGTCCCCCATAAGAACCAGGGCCTGCGACGATCTGGAAACTTCTGTTAGTTGTCCATAGAACGCCTCATCCACCTCCTCTTTCTGGTCTGGCGGTCTGTAGCAGACACCCACCACAACATCCCCCTTGTTACATTCTCCCCTAAACTTAACCCACAAGCTTTCAACCATCTTGTTTCCACTTTCATAGTGGAGCTCCGAGCAGTCATACAGCTCTTTTACATATAAAGCTACTCCTCTCCCCCTTTTTCCCTGCCTGTCCTTCCTGAACAATTTATATCCATCCATGGCAGTGCTCCAGTCATGCAAGTTATCCCACCACGTTTCTGTTATTCCAATTATATCATAGTTCCTTGTCTGTGCCAGTACTACCAATTCTTCCTGCTTGTTTCCCAGGCTCCTCGCATTTGTGTACAGGCACCTAAGATACCGGGCCCATTGCCCTACTTTGCCCTGTCGATTCTCCCTCCTGTCGCATCTTCCCCCTTGCAATTTCTCCCGGTGTCCTCCTTCCCCACTCGCCTGAGGTATTATGACTTTATCAAGAAATAAACAATTATTCGACCCCAGCCCCCAGTTCCAACTACCCTCTCTTTTATTCCTGCTGTTACAGCCCCAGCATCCCCCAAGTTCCATCCCTTCCCCCAGGTTTCCCTCAGTTTCACTTACCTGTGGGTCTTGGTCATCTTCCCCCTTCGGACCTAGTTTAAAGCCCTCCTTACCAGGTTAGCCAGTCTGCTTCCAAATATGCTCTTTCCCTTCCTGGATAGGTGGAGTCCGTCTCTGCCTAGCAGTCCTTCTTCCTGAAACAGCACCCCATGGTCGAGGAAGCCAAAGCCCTCCTGGTAACACCATCTCCGCAGCCAGGCATTCACCTCCAGGATGCATCTGTCTCTGCTCGGGCCCCTACCCTTGACTGGGAGGATCGAGGAGAACACCACCTGTGCACCGAACTCCTTCACCCGTGCTCCCAGAGCCCTGTAGTCACCTTTGATCTGCAGAGGGTCACCTCTCGCAGTATCATTGGTTCCCACATGGATGAGTAGCATGGGGTAGTAGTCAGAGGGACGGATGATTCTCGACAATCCCTCCGTAACGTCTCGGATACGGGCGCCTGGCAGGCAGCATACCTCCCGAGAAGCCTTATCTGGGCGACAGATGGGTGCCTCCGTCCCCCTCAGAAGAGAGTCCCCAACCACCACAACCCGACGTTTTCCCCTGGGTGTGATGGTTGTGATCCTCCCAACCTCGGGGGTGCACGGCTTCTCCTCTTCCATATCATCTCCCGTCTGTAGTGCTGCGTAGCGGTTCTTTACCACAACGGAGGGTGGGATGGGAGCAGGGGTGGAGCACTGTCTGCTGCCAGAAGTAACCAGCTGCCAGTGTCCACCCTCTGCTTGAGCCATCCCATCCTTCTCCGAGGGTGTGGCAGCAGTCCTTTGCCTCTGGATAGTTTCCTCATCCTTGCATGTTTCCTCATGGATGCTATCCAGGAACTTCTCCAGGGCATGGATACTCCTGAGCCTGCCCACCTCCTCCTGTAACTCCCCCACCTGCTTCCTGAGAGATTCCACCAGGAGACACCTGTCACACTGAATGATCTCCCCAGCCTGACCATCTGAGAGTGGGAAATGCAGGCCACAGTCCTTGCAAGTCCACGCCAGGATCTGGGTAGAGATATCCATGGTCAGTATGTCTGTCTGGATACAGGCGCAGGTGGAGGAGACAGTAGCAGTGCTGGCACAAGCGGTGCGGGTCCTCTTCACCATAGTAACTACACAAACCACAAACTTCACACAAACTCCCTCGCAAACTCCCCTGTTTGCAGTCCCTGTTCGCAAGTCGACCTAGGCATCCAGTGTGGAAGCTCTACGTCGACTTTTTAAGTTCCCCTTTAAGTCGACTTCATTTTTAAGTGTAGACACACTAAGTCAACTTAAAATTACAAGTGTAGATATAGCCAATGTCTTTTCTGCTCCCCCTGCCGTGTCCTTTCTGATTTAATGTTCCTCCCTCTCAATGCTAAAATCAGGAATTGAGATAACCCAGGCATCTCGCAACCACCTTCCCCAACTCCCTAGTATTTAAGGTTCTCTTAATAAATTGTTCTAACCTCCATCCTAGAACTCCGTTTCCCTCCCTATCAGTGGTTAAAGTATAATTTGACAGGCCCCGGAACCCTCCTAATCCCCTGCCCCCCTTCCCATGTTGTCTGGGCCCCCTTCATGCAAGCCCCAGCCCAGATAGGCATTTCCAACCACTTCTCAGTACCATATGCATCGGTTATCGCTCCATAAACATATTTATAATTTTATATGGTGTTTATGTCTATATCAATGATTGTCACAAACTAGTAAACACTGCATAACACAATAAGTATTGTATCTTTATATTCCCGATATGCACATTTCACTTCATTAAATGCAATCCCAAACTTGGAACTCAAAAATTTTAGGTCACTTTCACAAAATTCCAGTGACAGCTCTGTAGTGAAACGTGATGGCTCAAGTGCTTCAACAGCACTGGTTACACATTTTTCTGAGTTTGGCAACAATCTAGCATTCATACAGACCACTAAGGCCTGGTAAAACTGACATTTAGAAATTTCAATTTGCTTATCAGCAATCACAGACATACATCTTTAAAGCAACCTGCAGCAATTGCCTCGCAAGTCTCTCGGTAGAACTCCGAATCACGCTCTCTGCAAGCTATAAACACCTGAACTTGTCAACTTATGAACTTACTTGCTGTAGATAATGTTACATCAGCTTTTTGCAATGCCAAGGATAGGCCTGCACATTCCTCCAGAGCATCAAGCATGAGACCCAAGTTTTTAACAAAAACTGGATTCTCCAGGTTTTTTGCCATGTCAGCAGATTTTGCTTTATCTTTCCCTTCTTGTGAAAAATCAGTTGATTTTTTTCAAGAAGTGACTATGAAAGGCTGCATATGAACACCAAACAGCTCGTCCAGTGCAGCAGCTAGAGGCAACCCAAGGTACATCAAGTACGCAACTAATCCTAATAAACTGGACTTCCAGATCACTCGCTCATTCAGCCAACTCTCTCAAGCACTTTGGTGACTGACTGTAAAGAGCATACATTGAATCCACGAATGATTTAAAGTGATTAACTTCACTGCAGCATTTGATAGCATCAGCCACGGCCAATTCCAACCAGTGATTAAACAATGCCAATTTATCAAAAATGGAAATTATGTCTTTAATTTTGCAGCAGCACCAGCCTTACTGCCTAACATGACAGAGGCTCCATCTACACCAGTGGTTCTCAACCTTCCTAATGCCGCGACCCTTTAATACAGTTCCTCATGTTGTGGTGACCCCCAACCATAAAATTATTTTCGTTGCTACTTCATAACTGTGTTTTCCGATGATCTTAGGCGACCCCTGTGGAAGGGTCGTTCGACCCCCAAAGGGGTAGCGACCCACAGTTGAGAACCGCTGATCTACACCTAAACCAATACAATTATCCTTGAAAAATTCCTCTGTGAACCCATGTGCTGTCAAACACTGCAGCAAAGCTAATACTACGCCATCAGCATCATTGCTGCCTAATTCAACCAGATCTAGAGAAAATGTAACAGGACCAATGTTTGCATCAAAAGTTATGTGCAAGTAAATTACAAGACAAGAAAGTTTACTTAAACTTTTACTTATCATTAAAACAGAAATTTGATATTGCTAAGAAATGACACCAAAACACAAACTATGTTTCATCTCCACAGACATGCGGTCTATTACGTCAGCACAAACAACACTGGTATGAAAAACACCACCCGTATCAACACCATTTAACTGCCGTAAAGTAACACGGTCTGGATGGTGAGGGACCACCTCCCACATAAAAGATGTAAAATGTATGCTAACTTAATAAGACTATTTAGGACAAGGGTCTCAAATTCAAATCTCCACAAGGGCCAAATGAGGACTAGGATATTGGCCCAAGGGCCCTGTCAGTGAAAAGTTTTCATACAAGGAGTTATTATTAGAACTAGAGACAGCGCTGCTGGATAGCTTATGACATCTTTCTAGGGGCCTGAACAAAACCTACATTTACTTTTAGAATTACTTCTACTCAAGATCCAAAGGGGTAGCTGTGTTAGTCTAGGTCAGCCAAACAAACAAGGAGTCCTGGGGCACTTTAAAAGGACTCCTTGGTTTGTTGGTTTTTCCCCCTCATTCAAGATAGTGGTATCATTAGAAAGAGAGAGAGAAAGCACATAAACACACTTAAAATTTTACATTATAAATCAGTAGTTCCCAACCTTTTTGGTTGAGGACCCAAAACACAGATTTTAAACCCTGAAGGGCCAGCAATTTATTTAGTTAAAATTAAATTAAAAATTAATTAATTGAATTAAAATGTATTGTAATTAAAATTAATTCATTTAAATTTTGATTAATTAAATTTGAATTAATTTTAATTGAAATTTTAGAAAGGTTTTTGATTAAAATTAATTAAATAATTTTTTTAAAAAATAAAAGAAATAGAAAGAAAGGGCTGCATGCATCCCCAGGATCAGAGGGGAGGCCAGCAGCCACAGCCTGGATCCCAGCTGCCAGACCGGGCACGATGGAGGCTTGGCTGGAGTGGGCCCCCCAGCATGAACTCTCCCCATGCCCCCTTAGAGCCCCTGAAACCGGGTCCTCTCCCGGCCCGGGCACACCCCAGCCTTCCCATTCCCTGCTCCCTGCCTGGCCCTCCCATTCCTGCCAGCTCCCCGGTCCTCCCACCCAGCCCTCCCATTCCCGCCGGCTCCGCCATTCCCTGCCCGACCCTCCCATTCCCCACCCCGCTGGCTCCACGGGCCTCACCATTCCCCACGTGCCCTCCCATTCCCGCCGGATCCTCGCCTGGCCCCGCCGTTCCCCTGGCTCCCCGCCCGGTCCCGCCGTTCCCCCCAACTCCCAGGTCAGCCGCACTGTTCCCCGCCTGCTCCCTGCCTGGCCCTGCAGGCTCCCCAGCCCTTCCATTCCCCGCCCGCTCCCTCCCCCCCCCCATTCCCCATCCAGCCCCGCAGGCTCCCCAGCCCTCCCATTCCCCGGCAGCTTCCCCGATTACTCCCCTTACCTCATCGGAGCTGCAGGGGCATTCAGTTGCTGCTTAGCCAGGCCTCTCCCACCCTGAGCACACTCTGTCTGAGTGTGCTCAGGGCGGGAGAGTTGATACTCCCCAGCCTGGCCTGCCCTGGCCGCTGCTCCCAGCTGACCGGCCAGCTGCAGAGCAGGGCGGAATGTGCGTTTCGCCAGAGTTTTCTCTTCTTCTGGGCCCCGGAATGCTGGCCCGGCAAATTTGGGGGCCCGGGAACAGCTTTCCGGGGCGTTCCAGCAGACTTTAACCTCTGGGGGACTGCCTGTAAGCAAGGACTGGCATAACGCCCCAGTCTTAAAAGAGTGAGGGATTGTTTTCCAAGATAGGTTCTAGATCCTTCATGATGCCCTGGAGAGGTTTGACCTGGAGGCTGGAGGTGATGACCAGTGGTGTTCTGTTGTTTACCTTGTTGGGCCTGTCCAGTAGTAGTAGACTTCTGGGTGTCCATTTGGCTCTGTCAATCTGTTTCCTCACTTCCCCAGGTGGGTGCTGTAGTTTTAAGAATGCTTGACAGAGATTTTGTTTGTCTGTGTCTGAGGGATTGGAGCAAATGCGGTTGTATCTTAGGGCTTGGCTGTGAACAATGGATCGTGTAATGTGTTGCTGAGGAAAACTGGAGGCATAAAGGTTTCCAGTACAGGGTGGTATTTATGTGGCTGTCACATATTTGTACTGTAGTATTCAGGAAACGGATCTCCAGTGTGGACTGATCCAGGCTGAGGCTGATGGTGAGGTGGAAACTGTTGAAATCAGGGTGGAATTTTTCAACGGCTTCCTTTCCTTGGGTCCAGATTACAAAGATGTCATCAGTGTACCAAAGTAGAAGAGGGGCACTTGGGGCCGAGAGCTGAGGAAGCATTGTCATAAGTCAGCCATAAAAATGTTGGCATATTGTGGGGCCATGTGGGTTCACAGAGCAGGGAGAGAATGAGCTGTTCTAGCCAGAGGTCAATGGTGGCACAAGGCCAGGCTGGACATTGACAGGTTTCTGGACATTCACAGGCAGGGTCCTGGCCTGGGGCAGGCTCCCAGCAGGCTGAGTTTGGGCGCTGCATGGGGCGTGTAAGGGCTGGCTAGAGCTTGCATTGCCTAGGTGGGGCCAGGTGCCGGTGCCACAAGGGAGCTCACACTAACGAGATTGCATCAGATCCCTGGACTCCCCATCTTCTGAGGCTAAGGCCTCACAGCTGTGTTTTGTCCCCAGTGGAGCACCCGGCCTGGCTGTGCTGGCTCCTGGTCTAATGCTGCAGCTGCTCTGGGCTCAGCCAATACTCACCTAGGTCACATCCCCAGCTGAGCACCCCCATGAAGCCTTTGCCAGCCTCAGGGCACCCAGCCTTTCCCCTGAAGTGGACCTTCCCGACTGAATCTATCCCCCACCCCCACCACTATGGGGATGAGATAACCAGCCTGTTCTCAGCCATGGGGCCTATATTAGGGGCAGCTCCCCCTTCCCACCCCAAGTTCAGACCCCTGAGATCAGCACTTACCTGGTATGTGGAGCTGGTGTTGGGGGGGCTCCTGGGTTGGTCCTGGGACAGAGAATGAGGAAGGTGGGTCATTAACTCCACACCTGAGAGACCCCTCCCCCCCCAGGGGAGCCCAGAGCCAGGAGCTAACAAATCCTGGGAGCCTGGGACATTCTTGCCCCCAACTGGGGAAAGGAGAGGGCTGTTGGTTGGAAGTGAGGAGCACCAGGAGAACTTGGGGGGAGCAGGATTGGGCTAGTAAGGGTTGTGGGTCAGGAGTGAGGGGTCCTGGCAGAGCTTTGGGAAGGAGGCACCAGGCTGAGGTCCCAGGGGTGGAGCTAAGCATCTGTCACTCACTGTTGTGCCTACCTGGGCTGTAGGGGGCATGTTCTCATACAGAGGGGGGACCATCTCGCTGCTCCGAGGGGTTTGGCTCTGGTGGCCAGAATCTGGGGGGAGGAATCATCAGAGATGTTAGAATTAGGGGCCTGGCTCCCAGCCCTCCCAGATCTAACCACTGGATCCACAGTCCACTCCCAGAGCCAGGCATGGAACCCAGGAGACCAGGCTCTCTCAGGGGGTGTGAGGAAGTGGAGATCTTTTTGAAGTTAACTCTGAGTGCTCTGTGTGTGCCTCAATTTCCCCACATGTTACTTATGTATGTTGGTGATGGGACCTGGAGATGTGACTATTGCAGAGGCCGCTGGAGGGTAGATGGGTCTTAGTCACACTTACAGACAAGAGCCAGGTTACCTCTGCCCCTGGTCACCAGCTGGGACAAGTTGTAACAAATCCCGGAAAGTGGAAACAAAGTGGGGTGGCCATCTTGCCTGGGAAAAAGACAAAGAGCTGGGGTGGGGCAAGAGAGGCATGGCTCGGGGGCTGAGGGGGCAGTTGCCATGACGGGTAGGCAGAGCAGGGCCCAAAGAGTGGGGCAGGCCAGTCCTTAGGGTGGGGTGTGCAGAGTGACCATCCTGGATCCCATGGGCCTGTGCCCCCCCGCTGCACTGCCCCACACCCCTGCCCCGCTGCCTTCAGCAGCAAGCTGAAGGCAAAGGGGTGGGGCAGGGACGCAGAGCCCGGCCTCTGAGCCAACCCACGCTGCACCTGGAGGTGGAGCAGCTGGCCCAGGGGAGGGGCAGGGGCCACCCACAGACTGATTGGCCATGGGCCCCACCCCCACCCCCCATGGATGGCCCTGGAGTGGGAGTCTGGGGCTGGTCGCTGCTGTAAGTCCTAGTTAAGCTACTAACAAAGTCTCACTGTGCTGTGATCCTGAGAGCTAATAAACCCTCCTGACTCCCACGCAGACTGGGAACGGCTCTGAGTGCAGGTGGGGGTCATAGCCCTTGGGGGTGTATGGGGCTCCCCAGGGTCTTGTCCAGAGGTGCTCACAGGGGAGCTCAGGCAGAGCAGGGGGCTGAACTCTCTCAGGTCAGGGTCAGCAGGCAGCTGCCCTGGTGTGTGGAGAGCTGGCAGCAGGGATTTCCCTACACCGCCCATAAATTTCCTAACACCCCTCCCCACCCCCAGGTGTCAGCTAGTAACATGCAGTGCTACCAAAGCGATCATTGTTTGGAAGGACTGAACTGAACTCACTAAACAGGGGATTCAGATGCCAGATCCATTCTCAGTTGAGAGAGGAGGCATGGGGGAGGGGACAGGTGATGTGACTTCTGCCTAAGGCCTTGTACACACTAGTGAGTTATTGCTGCATAAGCCGTCCATCTTATCGTGGCAGAACAAGCACACTGTACACGCCTGAATGCTACTTGTTGCACGACAACTATCCAGTTGTGGAGCAACGATAATACCGCCAGTGCGAGAGGCATAGCACCTATTGTGGGACAGCGTGTTTGTGAGGTGACTCTTTTTCCTATCGCAGTAAGCAGCCTCCAGAAACACTGTCCGGGGGCAGGGTGGTACGGGGGGAGGTTGTTACTCACAGAGGAAATAGGCCAAGACTCCGACCAGCGCTGCCCCTGCCGCTGTCCCAATGCTGATCCCTGCGATGGCCGCAGCTGACAGAGACGTTCCCTGGTCTGGAGGTGCAGGTTCTGAAGGAGAAGGGGGAGAAGGCGGGGGGTTGGATCAGAAGCCCGGCCATGGCCCCACAAGCCCACGGTTCCTGATGCTGCTACATCTCAGCTCTTAATGCTACATCTCAGCTGGAACCCCCAGCTGCCCCTCCCCCCAGAGACAATGGGGGCAGCTGAGCCAGGACCCCCCTGAGCCTGAAGGTTTAGGCTCAAGACAGGACCCTGAACACAATGGCAGGACAGGAAGGGAGGGTCCCAAGGTGAGGAACTGGGATTTGTCTGGTGCTGCCCAGCCCCTTGGGAACAGGGGGGTTGGGGTCCCCAGTGGTGCCAGAGTCCCCCAGTATCTCTAGGCCCCGTACTGGGTGTGTGTGGGGTCTCAGTTCTCTCACTGGCTGGTGTTGGGGTAATTCAGGAGGCAACAGGGCTGTGCGGTGCATTGACAGATCCCCTGCCCCCAGCCATGCTACAGGCCCTCCCCAGCCCTGGGGGATACAGACCCACAGCTGATCCCCTGTCTGCCCCCTGCCCACAGCACCAGGCTCTAGAGAGGAGCAGTGCTGAGCAAGATGGGGAGGGACCATGTACAGAGAGACACCATCATCTAAGAGTCCCGTGAGCGCTGCTGGCAGCCCACAGCCCAGTCCTCCCTCCCATGTCCCAACCTGGTTCCATCCCCAACTCCAACCATGTCTCACCCCAGCAAGGCATTTTCCGGTGCTGGACAGGGAGGTAGCACTGGGATCATCCCCAGGGACTCACCTGTGACCCGCACAGTGACAGACGCCCGGGCAGTGAGGTTGGTGTCGGGGTTGTGAGCCTGGCACACGAACGTGCCCTGCTGATCCCAGGTCATGGGGTTAATGGTCCACCTGCTCCCGGTCTCGTTAGCGTCGGTGCCGTTGTGAAGCCAGAGATAGTGCGAGGGCGGGAAAAAGTCAGTGATGCACATCAGCGTAAGAGGGGACCCCAGGGTGATGGGTCCCAGCAGGTCTATCCTGGCAGAGTCTGGGCCATCTACAGAGAAGGAGGCATCAGGGGGAGGGATGGCACCAGTGAGGGATCCCCATGTAAATTGCCCGTGTCTCACACCAGTTGTGGCTGCATTTCCATGGCTGGGTGATGCCAGAAGGCCACGGGCAATGCGGCTGGGGAACAGGGCTGCAGTTACTCACAGGCCACTGTCACAGTGCCGGGGTCACTGCAGTTGGTGCTGATGGGGTTCCGGACCTCGCACTGGTAGGCGCCAGCGTCACCCCGGGTGACATTAAGCACGGTAAGGGTCCGGTTACCGGGGGAAAGCTCCAGCCGCTGATCAGTTGCAAGGTAAGTCATGTTCCGGAGCCAGAGCAGGGTGTCAGCACTGAGAGAGCTGTTACATGTGAGGTTGAAGGTCCCATTCTCCACCACATGGATTTGGCTGGGTGTCAGCATGGGCGGGGACAGCATTTCTGTGCAGGAAACAGAGAGAGCATTACTGTGTGTCCTGTCGCTCCATCCGCCCGGGCCAGGGGCTGCCGTCCTGCAGGACTGGGGCCAGGGTCCTTGGTGTCACTGCTATGTGGGATTGTGGGAAGGATCCCAGTGCCCCCATCCCACTTCATTGTGGGTAGGTCCCACACCAGTGTCCTGTGGAGCTGTGGGAAGGGACTTCACACTTTGCACCTCAGAGATGTGGAAACAGGCGTCACCTTCTGGGCTCCAACAGAGGGGCTGTCTTGGTGCTCTCGAGTGTCACAATTACTGGCTTCTCCCCAAGAGAAGACTCCCCGCAGTCTTGTCATTTTTGGGACATACTCAGCTGTGGTTTGAAGGGAAAGCGACACTCCAGCTTCCAGGCTCCAGCCCTCAGCAGGATATTTAAGCCGATCCCATGATGGTTTAGACCTGACAGGAGGGTTCCAACCTCCCAAGGTGTATGGTGCCACCAGCACTTCCCTATGGGCACAGCCCTCTGCTGGGTCCTTGCCATCCCCTCCAAATTGACGGTGTTGCCATCCCAAACCCAGCTTGAGGCAGGGCTGGTATCTGACCCCAGGATGGGGGTGGCGGAGAGATCAGGGTGACCCAGTGGAGTGGGAGATGATCTCTCCGGCCTAGCGAATACCCTCCATTCCCACCCAGTCCCATAGCTCAGCAAGGAGCTCTCGGCTCCACGCGCCCTGGCTCCTCCCACATGAGTCCAACAGGGGAGGGGGCATCTGGAATCCAGCAGCAGGTTCAAGTACACCTCGCCAATCTGTGCCCCTTTCCTGGGGCAGGACTGTTCCCCCAGTCTGTTCCCTCAGGGCCCCTCATCACCTTTCCCCCCACCAAACCCCCTCCCTTGCCTGCTGGCTGACGCACTCTCCAACGCTCCTTGCTGGGGGTTGCACTTGGGGGGCGGGAGTCACACAAGGAAGGAATGAGTAAATCCCACGAGAGAATCGAGAGTGAAAGAGGAATCAGCAGTTCAGAAAGATGGCACCTTCCCTCCCTTGTCAGCCCCGTCTGCTCCACACCCCCCAGAGACCCTCACAGGCCCAGCAGCATCCCAGATCTCAGACGGGGACACAGACTTGGTGTGTGGCTGGAGGCTGGAGCCGTCCCAATGGCTGATTGCCAGTAGAGACCGACCAACCCCACCAATGACACGGCCACCAGCCCAGCCCAGGAGGGAATCACCAGAGGCGCCAGGCAAGAGGTGGGTGGGAGGCTGCTGTCTGAGCTGTGATGAGGTGTGATGTGGGAGGCAGAGGGGACAAAGGCCATGGGATGGGGGGTAGTGGAGGCAGAATGGAGCTGGGATTGCGGGGGGTGGCGGGATGGGCAGACAGCAGGGCGCACAATGTGCTGATTGCAGCATTCAGGGACCCACGTGGAAGCTGACAGGAAGCATCTGGTACAGCTGTGGCATGGCTGGAAGCAGCCCTTGGAAGACAGGGGCCGTGGGGTGGGGCTGTGCCTTGGACAAGCCCAGAGCACAGATTGATGCGGCTGCAGATACTATGACTAGCAGAGAGCCCTGCATGGTGAGCAGGATCGGTGCAGGCAGTGAGAGGTGAGAGATGTCTGACCCAGACTGCAGCCAGGAGGGGGCAGTCTCTGGATAACAGAACCTGAGCGGTGAATCCAGAACAAACCTGAAGGTCCCAGGGCGCAGGAAGAAGGGGTTGCTTACTTCTGTTCTTCGAGATGCATGTCCCTGTGTGTGCTCCACATCAGGTGTCATCGTGTCCGATGGCAAAAAGCAGAGTCTTCATAGCAGTAGTACTAGAGGGCATTGCATGCACCGGTCACAGCTCGCAACCATTTCAGCGTTCCTTGGCGCGCACAGCGCCTTCTGTCCCTCAGTTCCTTTTCTACTGCGGAGCAAGAAGGTAAGTACTCCACAGTAGAGGAGGGGAAGGAGGGAGGGGAGTGGAGCACCCACAGCGACATGCATCTTGAAGAACAGAAGTTACAGGGAAGCAACCCCTTCTTCTTCTTCGAGCGATGTCCCTGTGTGTGCTCCACTTCAGGTGACTTTGTAGCTGTTGTCAGTCATGGAGGAGGGACTTCAGTGTACAGAAGAAAGGACCGCTGTTCCCGCTTTGGCATTGTTATAGGAGGCTCTGTCGATAGCATAGTGGGTCGTGAATGTATGGAGGGACGACCCAGTGGCTGCTTTACAGATATCTGTGAGTGGAACATTAGTTAGGAAGGCTGTCGTAGCTGCCATCGCTCATGTGAAGTGTGCTCTCACTCCATCTGGGGGTTGCCTTTCATTTTGTCAATAGGATATGTGAATAGAGTCCTTTATCCACTTCGAGAAACTCTGGTTAGAAATCGGTAGATCTTTGCATCTCTCTGCAATGGAGATGAATAATCTATTTGATTTTCTAAATTGTTTTGTTCTTTCCAGATATAAAGATAACACTCGTCGGGCATCCAACATGTGAAGGTCAACTTCGTGACCATTCCTGTGAGGCTTTTGATAAAAGGTAGGTAAATGTATGGGTTCGTTAATATGTAAATGGGAGACACCTTTGGGTAGAAATCGGGGGTGAGGGCATAGGGTAACTTTATCTTTTTGAAATACTGTGTATGGAGGTTCCATTGTGAGGGCATTAATTTCCCCCACTCTTCTAGCGGAAGTAATAGCGAGTAGGAAGGCTATTTTCATCGACGTGGTAATCTGAGCAGGTCGCCAGAGGTTCAAAGGGGGTCTCATTATTGTGTTGAGCATGAGATTCAGGTCTCAGGGTGGTGGTGGGGGACGTATACCTGGGAATAACCTTTCAATACCCATTAGAAACCGTTTTATTATGGGATGGCTAAAGATTAGTGAGTCATTGAGGTGGTCATGGAAAATTTAAATTGCTGCTAAATGAACTTTCAGGGAGTTGAAGGAGAGACCAGACTGCTTCAGTTCCAGGATGTAGTCAAGAACCTGTGGAATAGAGGATGAGGATGGCGTAATCTTATTGTGATCGCATCAGTTTTGGAACCTTCGCCATTTGAGCAGGTAAGTTTTTCTTGTGCTCAATTTCCTGCTGTTTAGCAGGATGTGACGCATGGCTTCTGAGCACTGCAATTCCTCTTGTCGGAACCATCGAGAAACCATGCTGTGAGGTCTAGTTTCCTGATTTCCGGATGGTGAGAGTGGCCGGAATTCTGAGTCAGTAAGTCCAGAGTCACTTGTAACGTTGTTGGTTTGCGTCGCGATAGAGTGAGCAGATTTACAAACCAGGGCTGTCTGGGCCAGGCTGGTGCAATACGTATGACGTGGGCCTGGTCCATTCTGATCTTTTGTAGTACTTTGGGAATTAGGGGAAACGGAGGGAATGCATACAGGAATTATTGGGACCATGTGATGAGGAAGGCATCTCCCACTGACTTGGGTCCTGTCCCTGCCCTGGAGCAAAAGCGGTGGCACTTTTGGTTGAGGTAGGTCGCAAACAGGTCGATTGCTGGGTTTCCCCATTGATTGAATATGTGTCTCACATGCATGTTGTCAATTTCCCACTTGAAATTGCATGATTGATGTAGACCTGCTGAACCAGCCTCACAGACAGACTCAGAGCACCAGTTCTCTGTGTGCTGATGGCACAAGCGGGCGTAGGACGTGGTGCCCAGCTACTCACCTAGCACCTCGATCTTCACACTAGTGAAAGCAGTGACAGGGTTGTGAGCCTGGCACTCGTATATGCCCAGCTGATCCACAGTCGTGGGGTTAGGGGTCCAGCTGCTCCCGGTCTCGTTAGTGTCAGTGTCATTAAGAAACCAGCGATAACTTGGGACTGGGATGGAGTCGGCGACACACGTCAGGGTCAGAGGGAACAGAGGGTCAGGCCAATGGGTCCTGGAGGGTCTGTGCTGGCAGAGTCAGGCCCATCCATACAGAGAGGTATGGGATTAGGGGGTGGGGAGGGCACCAGCAGGGCAAGGGATAAACTGATGTCAGGCCCCACCCCAGACATGGCTGCATCTCCAAGCTGGGCCAGGCCAGCAAGGCCAGGGGGCAGAAAAGCTGGGGGATGGGGCTGCAGTTACTCCAGGCCACCATCACGGTGCTGGGCTCACTGCGGGTGGTGCTGACGAGGTTCCTGACCTCACACTGGTAGGCACCAGCATCGCTCCAGGTGACGTTCAGCCCCGTGAGGGTTCGGTTCCCAGGGGACAGCTCCAGCCGTTCACTGGGCACAAGGTTTGTCCTGTTCCGGAGCCAGAGCAGGTGTCAGCGCTGTGGGAGCTGTTACACGAGAGGTTGAAGGTTCCATTCTCACGCAGCAGGATTTGGTCAGGCATCACTGTGGGATTGGGCACATTTCTGTGCAGAGAACAGAGTGTTACCGTGTGTCCTGCCTCTCCTTCCACCTGGGGTGAGGATCGCTGTCCCATGGGACTGTGGAAAGGTCTTGGTGCTGCCGTTCTGTGGGGATTTATCCAGCATACGCAGATATGCTGACACTGTAATAGA
>VOCT01081803.1:0-11335 GCA_007922175.1 Pelusios castaneus | reverse complement strand
CATCTTTGGAGATTTTTAAGGCTCGGTTAGACAAAACCCTGGCTGGGGTGATTTAGTGGGAGTGGTCCTGCTTTTTAGCAGGGGGTTGGACTAGATGACCTCGTGAGGTCCCTTCCAACCCTATTATTCTATGTTTCTATGTTATTAAGTCGACTTAAGCTTTCCTAAGTTGAGTTAAGGACGTGATCAAGTCGACTTAAGAAAAGCCCAGTGTGGATGTGGCTTTGTTTAGGTCGACTTAAGCCTCCTTAAGCGACCTAAATTGCTAGTGTAGATGCATCCCAGTTAGCAGTCATGACCTGTTATTGTGTAGAACCTTTGATTACATCACCCTTTTTATGCTAGATCAATATGGAAACAGGACACATGAGGCTACCCTCTCAGGGATGATCATGCACTTTTTTAGGATAGGATTAATCAATCAGATAATGAAAACAGTAGAGATGTACCTGAACACAAACACTTCATCTCTTGAAAAGTGTGGAAGCTATGATCTGAAAATGGGCCCAGATCTAAAATTTCTCTATGTCTGAGAACAAGACAAATCACATCAAACCACCCGGAGATTTGGAAACATTCATACACAGGGAGCAGGTACTATATACAATTCTAAGGGTTGGATTCTGCCAGATCCACTCATGCTGACTAGTAACTTACTTCTGGAGTAGTCTCACTGAAGATGGTGGGACTGCACATGGAGTAAGTTACTACCCAATATGACTAATGGTACTGGAATCTGACACTAAAAGAGAACAAGCGAAAGAGATCATGGTATGGATTTTGGTTCTGATTCATCTAATTTTAAGGACATGTTTAAGTCCTATTTAAACTATGTGTAAATACTTTGCTGAATACAGGCCTTAGAGCTGAACTTTGTGGTTTGGAACTTTTTCTGGAAAAAGGGAAAGATGTTTACAGGGTGGAGAATTCTTGTTTAATAACTTTCACAGTGGACTCCTCAAAGCACATCTGATTCAGTTCCCATTTGGTCCCCGATTTAGAAAGATGCTCAAGTCTGAGCATTGACTTCAGAGTGGATACTCACTTGCTTAAAGCTAGGTACTTGCTTGCTTAAGTACCTTGCTGAACTGGAACCTAAATATCCATCAATGGCTCTGGTTTCGCTGCACAAGACATGGAAATAGGCTAGGAAGCAAGAAAAAATAAGTACTGCCTCTCACCACATGCTTAGAACGAATGACCCAAGTGTAACATCCTTCCCGAGTTTTCTGATCTCCTTGGGGAGGTTTCCCCACTTCCCTTAAAAATAAATGTACGTCAGCAGAAGACTGAATATTTTTCCCATAACTTAGTGGGACGGAGCTTGAGAAATGCTGCCACACACAGTTTCACGTTGGCAAAATGTATTTGCTATTTGATGATGTGGGTTTCCGAGAGCCTGCTGTTACATATTAAGGATGGTTATAACCAGGAAGACTTTTCTATTTATTTGTTCCCCTTTCACTGTGAACTTTATTATGCGTGAGCAGCTTGACTGTGATACGTCTTTTGTTTTACATTTTGCATTCATTAAAAACCAGTCAGCTGCATATTTTGTGAACCCTTAGGGGTCTCTTCTCCCCTTGACACATGCGTGCCAGTCCCATTAGCAGCAATGGGAATGAGGAGCACAGGCTGAAGGAAAATATAGACACCCCCTCCTCCCCATGCTAAACTTGGATATTAGAAAAAAAAAAGTCATTACAAACCATGTTCACAAAAAAAAATAAAAATAAAAAATAAAAATTGACCGTCTATGGAGTCTTTTTACAGCCCAAGACTGTGGAGTAAATTATCACTGATGTCAACAGAGCTATAGGAGCTTGTGCCAGCCCAGGATTTAATGCTTATTTCACCTGCAAAATACAGGGTACAGTTTGGTGCTGAAAGCCTGATTCAGACTGAGGTGCAGGTGGAGTGAGCAGCTTACAGATGCCTAGAGGAGAGGCAGGAATAATGTCTTACAGACTCTAGGGACAGTGTGCTTTCAGAATGTGCCCCAGAAGCTCCCTGCTTTGTCTGGATTGCTAGCTGGAGTCCGGTGGCCTGGGCATACCCACTTTAGGGTGCTGAGGACTCATGACAGAATTAGCCTCTAACCCAGGCACTCCATGAGATACTGCCAGAAGATGTGATATGCCTGCTTCTGTATGGGTGGAACCTCCTTCCCACTTCTGAGCAGCTAAATTGGGCCAGCTTAGCCCCAAGGATCCCGTGCTGCAATTGCTCCAAGTACAGCTACCATTGAGCTCAATGGGCACTTTGGCTGCGTCTACACTGGTAAATTAAGTCGACTTAAGCTTGCTTAAGTTGACTTAATTACCCTGCGTCTACACTACAGTTTCCTTAAGTCAACTTAAGGAAATTCAAAGTTGATTTAAGCCAGTGTAGACGTGGGGTAGCCCTTTATCGACTTAGGGCATGGGTCCCTTCTCACTGGGACCACTCACGTCCCGGCAAGAAGGGACCGCGGGGCTAGCTTCCTTCTCCCCAGGACCCGTGCTCCAGTTCCTGGGGAGAAGGAAGCCCCACGCTCCCTCCTAGCCAGGACCCTGCGGTCCCGATGAGGAGGGAGAGCTGGAGATCTGCACTCCAGCTGCCTGCTGCTGAGCAGCTGGAGCGTGGCCTGGGACCCGCGCTCCAGGCTACTCAGCAGCGGGCAGCTGGAGCAGGGATCCCGGGGAGAAAGTTGTATTCCTTATGTCCTTAATGGCTCATCAGGTTACTCCCTGGGCCCATTGTACCTGGCAGATTCCTTAACATTAAGGACACAATGGTTGTAGACAGCCTGTCTGGGGCATTCCCACAAAATCACACAAGTTAAAGTATAGATATAACACCAAATTCCTAACTTCTAATCCAAATACAATTCCTAGACATAAACTATATAATCATTCCCAGCAAATTACTACCTTTCTATTGATACCAAACATGACATAGTTCCTATGGATTATAGCATATATGAGATATGAATAGAAAATAGTATAATAAATGCTTCCCTAAATCCAGACAGCATCACACAGGGCTCCCCCTGTGTCATCCCCCCCCCCCTGCCCGGCAGGGAGGGCATTGGTGTAGTCCTGGGGTAGCCCTTAGTCAACTTAGGGCTACCCCACGTCTACACTGGCTTAATTCAACTTTAAAAAGTAGAATTAAGCCTTAAGTCTACTTACATCTAGGTTTAATAAAGTCGACTTAATTTTCATTAAATCGACTTAAGCAAGCTGCTTAAGTTGACCTAAGGAAACTGTAGTGTAGACGCAGGGTAAACTAAGTCGACTTAAGCAAGCTTAAGTCGACTTAATTTACAAGTGTAGATGCAGCCTCAGATTGGAGGCATGAGGTGCAGAGATGCTCTGGGAAAGGCTAGGGGACTTATGTCTCTCTGCTCCCTCTAGAAGCCCTCTTCAGATCCTGTCACTCTTCATCTCCCTTTCCACCGGGCCTTTGTTGATAACTGGAACTCTGGGACAGGAGAGAGCCCTCTGGAGTTCCCAGGGGAGAGAAGGGGATTGGACCCAGGGGGTGCTGTTATATTTTTTAAATATCACCACTTGTTGGGAGACCCCACTGCATACTCCCTCCCCACCCCAGCCAGTGGATGCTCTTCAGCCCAATGGGCTTTCCTTCTTTCATGACTGACAACTCTGCAATGGCTGCTCTTCCTCAGGGCGGCTTGGTCAGCACATGTCTTGATCTGGCCCTGCTCCCAGTTCCCTCTGCTAAAGATGTCTCCCACCTCCAAATACTCAGGTGGCATCTGAAAGAGACAAACCTCTCCTGGTGAGTCATGAGGAATTAAGATGTGGCTTCCCAGCAGCTGGCAGCAGGAGGAGACTCATGAAAACCCTGTCAGAGGACCAATAGCAGTAGAGATGGGCTCATGTCACCAAACAGACCTCCAAATCTGGGTCTGGAGCTGACATTGCACCAAAGTGAAGGGATTTGGATCCAGGCTTTTGCCTCTCGCTAGCAATATGTAATTTTACAGCATAATTAAAATGCTAGTATTGATGATTGCCTCCTGTACTGAGGCCTTGGTAGTCAGTGTTTTCCCTCTCTACGTTGTTCCTGAGAGCCAGACTGAGTTGTGTTTTTCTAACTTAATATTGGTTTTAATAAAGCAAACACTGACCCTCTCTATTTTAAGGTTGGAATGTCATATTTTTAAATGTGTGTATGTGTGTGTGTGAATGTATATCCATACACATATACACACACACAGGGAATTTATTTTCTGCATTGTTGAAGCTTTAACGTTGCCCGCCGATCATACCGACACAAAGGAAATGCAGCTCAGTTCTCCAAACAACACATTTTGCCCTGAGCAAAGACACTTTCCCATGCATAGAATGATCTCCCACTGTTTCCCATAAGAGCACCAGGCTGGCTTGAGAAAAAGAATAAAATGCTTTCAACACAACAGCCCCATTCAAGGAATTGAAACAAATGGAAGTGCAGGCTACAATAGGACAATGCCTTTTGGAACCTTATGCTAATATTCGTATTAGGCAATATTTCTGCTTTGCTGTTGCTGTTTGTTGTCAGAGCATTATGTGCTCTGCCGAGCATTCTTCAGTTAGTCTTAGCTTCATGATGTTTGTTATGAGGACCAGGGTCTTGCCAGCATATTTGCATACTCCTCGGTGTGTCATATATCATTGATTACGGCAAGCCTCGGCACAATGGATACTTTAGCAAGTCAACCAGATAAAGGGAGGCTATCTTGTCTGGCTAATGAGGGGTGGAGCTGTGGGGATTAATGCTTTTGGGGAATGAAGCATTCTATACAGCACAGCTTCCTGGCTCTTGCGTCTTTGCTTGCAATACAAAATACTGGCTCCAAATTAAAGTAAGACTACAAGTGGTAGCATTCATCTGTCTAGCAGGGACAATTCCACCTGACTATCCAATTGACTTTTCCCATGCAGCTTTACCGCCTAAGTGCTGTCCTCACAGGCAGCCCAATTAGATAGAAGGTTATGGCATAGACCCAAAAGCAAAAGCGAGTCCTTAGATACAAATATGTGGAGCCACATCTCATCTGCATCTGCAAGAAATGGTCCGCAGATATCCGTGTTGTATCCACGGATGCAGGTATCTGCGGATAGCCGCGTATTTGCATGGCTCTAGCCCTGCACAGATAAAAATATGTGGATCTGTATCTGATCTGCATCTGCAAGAACTAGTCTGCAGATATCCACATTGTATCTGCGGGTGCGGATATCCGCGGGTTTATTGCGGATATCCGCGGATTTGCAGGGCTCTAAGTATCTTCTGAAAACCTTGAATTTCAGGCTGCAGTAAACTAGCCTGGCCTTGTGTGAATAGAAAACAGTACGTAGATTGAGACCGATTATGAAGGCCTAGTAGACATTATTCAGCCTATAAGAAGACTTATGGTTTGTCCCACTGGACTCAAAGGTCTGCATCTCTAAAATCTGTTTCTGCCTATAGATAGTTTCATCATAGTCTAGTTACCGCTAATTAGTAAATCGTTTTGCCCCCATAATACAGGGAGATAGTAACGGAGATTGAAATGGAAGGGAGTGGGGATATGAGGAAGAACACAGGGAGATAGTAACAGAGATTGAAATGGAAGGGAGTGGGGATGTGAGGAAGTACAGATTTCCCTTGTTAAAACAAGGTAGAGTGATTAGTTTTGAAGCTAGGCAGAGAGCACGGAAGGCTAGAGGTGCTCCCCTTGTTAAATATTTATCACACAAATATAGTTTCACAAAAGATGTATGGCTCTTTCTCTAAGCAGGCTGGATTCAGTGTAACACTCAGGCAGGAATTGGGACTCCTTGCCAAAGTGGCCTGTTCTCTGTCTTCTCAGAGTGAAAAAACAGTTCAGCTGGAGAGAGATTTGCAAGATTTGACTAGTAAAACAATTTCACCCAAAATATAACATTGTATCAGAATGGAAAAATACAGACCTATGTCATGGGAATCCTCGGGGTAATATTTTGTCCTCATTAACAGCTGGCCAAGTCCTTGGACTTGAATAGGGTTTCAGCAGCAGAAGTGAGGGAAAGACTTTCATTGATTTCAGTGGGAGCTGTCTATAAGGAGTCAGGTAGTGGAAGCTGATGATTAAAGTTTAACCACACACTCAGCACTGTAAACTCTCTTACTTTGAGGGGCATTTGAGTCTGAACCAAGAGTTAAATCAGGCCCATTCCTGGAGGAGGCGGGAGGGAGGCCAGCGAGGCGACAGTTCTGTGGGTCCCATGCTGTCCCCCCAGCAGGTCAGCATGGGGCCTGAGCACTGCCCCCGCTTTGCCTTGCTGCCTCCTGCCCCCACCCCATTGTCTTCCACAGCACGTCAAAGGCAAGGGGCGGCGCAGGGAAGCTGAGCTAAGCCTCTGGGCCGGCCTGCCCTGCTCCGGGGAGTGGAGCAGTTGGCCCAGGGCAGGGTGGGAACATGGGGCTGGCTTCTGAGCCGGCCAGCCCTGTCCCTCAACATGGGGAGGAGGCAGGGGCCCCGCACAGGCCATTTGATACGCCCCACCCCCTTGGAACTGCCTTGAGTTAAATGTTGCAAGTAGCCCCAATATTTAGAATAGGCGAATCCCAGATGCAAACACACACCCTTTACATATTGACAAGTTCCAAAGGGGGAGCCGTATTAGTCTAGTTCAGCAAAACAAACAAGGAGTCCGGTGGCCCTTTTAAAGACTAGCAAATGTATTTATCGCATGAGCTTTCATGGGAGAAAAATCTCACTTCGTCACACTCTTTGAAGATGGGGAACTTACAGAATGGGAGGAAAATAAATGCAGGGAAGGGTACGTTATAGGATAGGGTTAGCTCAGACCCTAGGTAATAGGTGCCATGTCAGAGAGAGAGACAGGTGTTTGAAATTCAGATCCACATCTAAATGTTATGGCATAAGTCTTTTCCACTCACATGGATAATTAGACCAGCTGAGAATACAAAATTACCAACCTGTTTTAGGATACCTGTAAACAGAGCAGAAGATTTGCTTACTTGCTGGGAAACTGGATAGAAAACTGCCCCTCTACGGGTGTGCAAAACAAGGTAAATTCACCAGTGTTTTCCCATTTAGTGAAAAGAGCTGAAACTATTTGTTTTGCACTGGTGTCACTAGCAATGAAAATAAAAATTGTGCCCTGAGAGCTCTGTCTCTTTATTCAGGGGTTGGATTAACCGCAAGCTAAATTACACCCAAATCACACATGGTGTATGACTGTGATGTTTTTGTTTATAATATATATTACTTTGATAATACTATTGTGCAATTTTTCCGATTGTTGCTATTTACACTGATCTCAAAGCATACTAGATCTGAGCGACAGGCCAGTGTAAGTCCATGATCAGGCCTCTGAGGTCATGTCTACATTGCCTAGGGAAGCAAGCTTCTTAGCCCAGGTTGATACACTTGGACTAACAGGGCTCACACTAGCTCTCTAAAAATAGCAGCAAAGGCAGTGGTTTGAAGCTTGAGCTCCGAAGCCTGGCCCCAGAGACATAACTTCAGGGTTAGCTAAACTCAGCTCTTACCTCTGTCTGCTTTCCTTCCAGATCATGTGACAAGACCGTCGAAATATTTCCATCAAAAAGATATTGTCCATGCAAAATGGCTTTTTTGGGGGGCTAAGTGAAAATTTTCACAACAAAAAAAAAAATGTTAACTAACTAAATTTTTCACAGAAACTTTTTGTTGTGTTAATGTTTTTTTCAGCCTGAATATGTGTCTCTAGGCATGGAGTGGTGGCAGAAGGTAAAGATTGTCTAGATTAGAATCTAGGGATTAACCCTAAAAATCTATGGGAAGGGTCTATGAACTCCTGTTGCCAAGGAAGAGGGGCACCCTAATTCTACTGAAAGGGCTATGGAAGCCTAAGAGATGGCTTGTAGAGTTTCAAACAGTCAGGTGAGTCAAACTAAGGTATGGAAGGACAGGCATTCCTGTAGAAATGTAAGGCCGTATTAACTGGGTATTATTAAGCCAAACTCCAGGATTTGGGAAAGGTGGTGAGATTTTGCTTTGTAATGTCAGTCATTTGTATATGATTAAATGAGATCCAGATGGGAAACTGAGGTATGACAGCACCTGGATGCTGGAGAAAAATGTGGTGCTCCCACTGCGAGCATTTTATCATCCCTGTTACACAGCTGGGGAAAGCCCAGAGAGATCAGAGACTTGCCCAAATTCACACAGGACACGCATGGGTAATGGAACCCCTTCTGACTCTCAAGCCACAGGATCAGCATTCTCCCTTAATGTTAGACATTCCCACATGGTGTTCATATCCGCAAAGAGAAGAGTGGGCTCTTGAGCTCCGAGCAAAGACTGGGTTTTGCTGGCTCTCTCTGAGAAAGCAGATTGCTGTTTTGTAGCTGTGGAGTTGCACTTACCATTTTCAGTCTGTTCATTTGGTAGAAATGCAGAGGTTTCCTGTGTTTATGTCTGAGTGGGTGCCAGTAAATCCACAGCAATAGTAAATCTTCATGATTGTTGGGAATTTGAACCTGGATCTTGTTTGTCTGCTCTTTTCCCTGATGAGACCAAAGCCATTTTCCCCTACACATAAAAAAACGTTGGCATTTGTTAGCCGAGGGGTGAAGAATAGAGACACTCAGAGAAAAAGAAAAATGTCTGAAAATGAATGCTAAACCTAAAGAGAGTCACATGATGAAGGGCCTGATTCTATGCACCTTACACACTAGAGTTGGGTGGATAATAATGAAGATCGATCATGAACAATTACTTGTATTTAATAAATTTGAACTGGCCACATTTGAGGCCCTGAAAGCTGGGACACCCTGGAGACTGTGTCTGAAAGGCCCAATTGTCCATATGTGTGACCTATTCCCTCCAACGTCCTATGTCATGCAAGCTGCAGCCATTGAGCCTGTAAAGGCTGGAGTGGGGGTTGGGTTGTGGAGAATAATTACTGCCGCAAGAATTGATGAGTGTGTTTGTGGAGAGAGTTGAGGGAATAGTGAATGCGGGTTTCCTGCTATGTAGAAGGAATATGGAAAGATGCAGTGTGGCCCAGCCAGAGCTGTGATCAATGGGGAGATAACTTGTGTTCCCAGGGAGTGCATTTTATTCCCCTAGACCTCTCTGCCACCACGGAATGGCTCATACTCACTCAATTACATGTAGAAACTGAGCATAAGCAGTAAACATCAACCATACCCTGACACCTCTTCATGACTTGCAGCCTTCCTAAAGGTGTGGCCAGTGTCTGACCTAGCCCTGGTTCCTCCTTTGAGGTTTCTTTCCATGATCATTCATGCCTTTGTTCTGCTAGCCAGGGTGCTTTCAGGAAGCCAAGGTTAAAAGATGTGGGTCAAACGCTTCCACTCAGAACATTCACCATTCACAACAGAAGCCTGGGCCTAAATTGTCCTCATCCACTCAGGGAACAGGAATGATACCACGTGACTTGATGTGACCAGGCACGACTAATGAGATTAGCTTGGATGTTTGAATAACAAGCCACAGAATAAAGAAAAATCACACAAAACATCAATGAATCATTTTGATTCATGAATACATTTAAAAAAAATTGCCATCTGTGGGTATTTCACAAACAGGAAAAAAAAAAAGAAGCAAGATTAGCAAATAAATTATGCATTAGCAATGTCTTGCTCAGCTTCATTATGCATCAAGAACTTGCATCCAGAGTAGCTAGTACGCAAACAATGCAGAATCAGGTTTGGGGAGCTCACTCCTGATTGAGGAATTTGGATGGTACTCTGATAAAAAGATTGAATAATAATTATATTCACCCCAGCTCTCTGAGTCGGAGTGGAAAATTAGAGGTGCTATGCAATAAAAGACATCTCAATTAAATCTGAGTTCTTGACCGTCATCTGGTAGCAAATACACCAGACATTTATAAACTCTATATCAAGGGTTCCCAAACTTTGTCATAGGGTGGGGCACATCTAACTAGAGTCTCTCATTGAGATTTCCTTTCTCATTTATGATCCCATAATCACTATAGCAGCAGTAGCCTTTAAATACTATTAGGAAAGCATTGAGTATATATTTGGTTTCTTTAAAGAGGATTTACCAGTTGGAAACAGAAGAGAAGGCAGAACCAGGTCACCAGTCAGGGCTGCAGAAAGATCTGACTGGTGACATGGTGCTGGCTTCTCTTCGGTTTCCAACTGCTAAATCCCATTTAAAGAAAACAAATATACCAGTCTGCTCCACAGACCATGGCTTGAGGACTTCTGCTTTGTAGTGTCTAACATTCTTTCTTCCTTTCAAAGCACATAGAATAATGGAAGCATGGAAGATCATATGTAGAGCCCTGCGCAGATACAAATATGTGGATCCACATCTGATCTGCACCTGCAAGAAATGGTCCGTGGATATCCATGTTGTATCCGCAGATGCAGATATCCGTGGATATCTGCATATTTACAGGGCTCTGGCCATGCACAGATAAAAATATGTGGATCTGTATCAGATCTGCATCTGCAAGAAATGGGCTGCGGATATCCGCAATGTATCCGTGGGTTCGGATATCCATGGATATAATGCAGATATCCACGGATTTGCAGGGCTCTAATCATATGCGCCATTTCTTAGCTGCTCCCTTCGTCTGAGAGATAAGTCAGCCACACACTTTCACTCTTGCTGGAAACCAACAGTTTTGCTGGGCTTGCACCTATCTTCTGCCTTCAGAATTTCAATACGTATCCAGGCTTATTTGTGCAGACTAAAATACAGTCTAGTCTTAGTTCTGTATTCTCCAGACAACTTGCTTAATGTATTTTTTTAAACTCATCCATTTGTAAGTCAGACTTCAGCTCTTTCCTCTGTGATGCATGGAGCTGGGTAGGGACCCATTCCTGTCACTCCCCATTTCAGCTTTGTAAATGTCCCATTCAAACTTGACCAGGTGGAAATCTGTCTTGATGGAAAAAAAAATGCTAACAAGTCCTTCCTCTCAAGACTCAGTGAAATTACCAGCATTTCTGAACCTTGTAAAGGAATGTTCAATAGAGATGTTACACAAAACATGGTCTGTTTTGGAGGACAGATGAATTCTAGCTGGGCCATTTCTTCCTTCCCATTCAGTTACTGCTGTTGATTCACCTACTGATAGGAAGGTTGAGAGACTTGGGGTGCATCTACACTAGTAAATTAAGTCGACTTAAGCTTCCTTAAGTCAACTTAATTTACTCTGCGTCTACACTACACTTTCCTTAAGTTGACTTAAGCAGCTGCTTAAGTCGACTTAAGGAAAAATTAAGTCGACTTTGTAAAACCTCCTTTTAAGTCGACTTGCTGCTCCCAGGCTACTACACGGGGTAACGCGGACTGGAGAGAAGAGTGGCCCTC
>ML687963.1:50523-95472 GCA_007922175.1 Pelusios castaneus | reverse complement strand
CTGGTCTGACCCAGTACGGCCTTTCTTATGTTCTTATGTTCTTAGATTATTTAGAGCTAAGAATAAATTTACAAGAAACTCAAACCTTTGAAAATTTGGAAGTTCCCTAGTAAAGTAGCCAGTTTACTTTAGTTCTGCTCCTGTAAAGGTGCCAGCTTTCCATCACTGTGTGTGGTACGTAGAAAATGTACACCACAGAACATCACTTTTGTAACTGTTCGTACATGTTTGTTGATGTTATGTGTTCTGCTTTGCCACCATTCTGATTTTTGTCCTTTTTATATATGTGTTCAGATTTCTGGGCATCTGACTTATTAGCTCTATTTAATGAGGCTTGAGAAGTGGCTGTCATCTGGAATCACAGTGCCTGATTTAGTGAAATGCTGGCAATCTTTGATGAGACATTAATCAAACCACATCTCACAAAATAAGATTATTAATGAAGAGTGGAGAATGATTGCCTTAATTGTACAGTTTCTCTAATCAGGATATAGACAGAGTTAAGGCTGATTTTAGTATATGTAATGATTGAGTACCTATCCACTTTCCCTTAACAGTTACTGTCCCTATTTTTTAAAGGCTTAGTGGTTTTAACTTTCACATTCACATTAATAAAGAGCATAATCTTTTGCTTTGTACTGGATCAAAAATAAAAGTCCTATTATTGATTCCTTTTCTTTCCAATCAGGTGATGAAGTTTATTGAAAAGCGACAGAACACATCCCAGTGAGTAAATGCCAAAAGAATATACTGTTCTTAAATCTCTGTAGGAAAGCCAGTTGGACAAGTTCCAGTTCAGGGCCTTTACTTGAGCAAAGCTGTCTGAAATGACCAGTCTTGTGCTGGGAAAGAGATTTGTATCTATCCAGGTACAGAACTGTCTGCTTCTAAGGTATGTAGTGCTTGGAAAGAGTTACAACGGAAAGCAGAATAATCCGGAGACTCATTCTCCTGTTCAGACACCTCTCCTGGGCTTTCCCAGTACAAGACTAGTAATTGTATCTTTTTTCATTTTGTAAGGTCCATGGGATTGCTGTGGTGAGGAAGTTCAGTGCCACTTGCTTGTTGGTTTTCCCTTAGTCTCAGTATTGAGTATATCTAAATCAAGGGCTTGGAATTTGATGGATAATTAAATGTGTCCTCTGTGATACCATCCTATTGCTAACAGTTTGAAGCTGTTAAAAGGTGGGTCTCTTGAATGTATAATCAATTGGGAATCAATTGTTGTTTTAAAGATCCTAGTTTATGTCTACACTGGCAAATTAATTCGAATTAAGGAGGGCTTAATTCGAACTAACTAAAACCATGGCTACACTAGGCTTTAGTTAGTTTGAATTAAGGGCTTCCTTAATTCGAACTAATAAATTTGAATAGGGTATTCGAACTAAGGGGTTAATTGGAACTAACTAGTTTGAATTAACCTATGTGGCCATGTTAATTTGAACGAATTTCTTAGTTCGAACTAACCAGCCATTGAAATATATGGGGTTCGCTAATTCGAACTAAGCAAGTGCCAGTGTGGCCATGCTAGTTTGAATGAAGCTAATTTGAACTAATTTTAGCAAGTGTAGACATAGCCCCATAGTCTAAATAACTATTATGTTGAGGCTTTTGACTTTATCATTTAAATGTAATCTGCAGAGATCAATAATGAGGACTTTTTGCTGGCACCTTCAGTGCATGAGATCTTCAAGTCATTTCCCATATTGGAACTTTTTGGGAGAGACTTCCCTGACCTGCAACAAAAATTCACATGATCTGGTTGTTTCCCATCTTTTCGATAGATAGACCAATCACCAGGATCTTGTGCTCTTGACTAATTCTTCCTTTGTTTGTGGGGGTTGCCTTCTTCACAGATATGTTCTTATTGATACACCAGGACAGATTGAAGTATTCACCTGGTCAGCATCCGGCACCATCATCACTGAGGCACTGGTAAGTGTTTTTGCACAATATGAGAGTGAAGCTGATCGGGGTAGGTGGTGACAGAATGGTACATTGTACCTAACTAACCCTTGCTTTATCCTTTGCTTCCAGGCTTCCACTTTTCCTTCAGTTGTTGTTTATGTGATGGACACATCTCGCAGCACAAACCCCATCACTTTTATGTCTAACATGTTGTATGCTTGCAGGTAAGAAATCTGGGATGCAGAAATGAAATATATATCTTTTCAAAATTCTGTCTCTTATACCTATTTTTAGCCTCATAGGGAAATGAGGGAGCCCACATTTCTTGAAAAGATTTTGAAATAGGAACAAAGTTATTGGATGCACATCACACTCACAATATTCTTACCCAAAGAAAACAGTGCAACACTGACAGATTCGGTCATTTCTGTCAATTGGGAGCTGTAAGAACTCCAACAGGTAGCTTCTTGTAAGCACTAAAAATCCCTTGTGGTATTTCACAAGGATCTCTCTCCAGTATTCAAGATCTTTTGGAGAGGTTGAGAGGTCCTACATGAAATCAGTTATTTGTAATGTTATGTTGGTCCAGAATATAAGAGCAACAAGGTATGTGTGGTAATATCTTTTGTTGGACCAGCTTCTATTGACAGAAGGGACAAGCTTATGAGTATTACTGGAAATCTTGGACCAAGTGGCAAAGAAATAGCTATTTCTGTTGCCATCTTGTCAGAATGTGTCGTCATTCTCCTTTGGAGGAGGATGTAATCACAGCAATTCACACATTCGTCACGTCCTGGAGGAGCTATTTGAAATTCCATGTTGTCTTCCTCTTTAGTTCCAGATACAGAGAAAGTACAACTTCTGCAGGATCTCATCATCTTAGCTACAAAAGCACATCACACTGGCATGATGCACCCTCAATTGAGTCCCATTTCCTTCAATGTGAATTCAGTCCTCTGTTCAGGCCTCTTTAAGACCTTGATCTTTTAGGGCTCAGCTACATCAGAGACAGAACTCTCTGCCTTTATGATCCACCAAAAAAGCTGGATTCTTCAGGGATAATGAGGCTATCAGTGCCAGCTCTTTGGCACCTTAAAGACTAACAAATTGGGCATAAGATGCATCTGGTGAAATGGGTTGGAGCCCACGAAAGCTTATGCCTGAAGAAATTTGTTAGTCTTTAAGGTGCCACAGGACTCTCGTTGTTTCAGCCTCATAGTAATTTCAGTTAGACCATATTTTCCTGTGAAAATGTCATGTGGGGGACTGTCAAAATCCTTACTAAAATCAAGATATAACATGTCTGCTACCCCACCCTCCACCCCAAATCTACTATGGTAGTAACTCTGCCAAAGAAGGAAATTAGGATGGTTTGTTCTGGGCAAATCCATGATGGCTATTCCTTAACCCTGTTATCCAGCAGGTGCTTACAAATTGATTAATGATTTGATCTAATACCTTTCCTTGTATTGAAGTTAGCTGACTGGTCTATAGTTCCCCAAGTCCTCTGTGTTCCTGTCTTCAAAAAAGAAGTGCGTTTTTTGCCATTCTCTAGTCTTTTGGGACTTCACCTGTCTTCCATGAGTTCTTAAAGATAATTGCCAATGCTTCAGCGATTGCTTCAGCTAGTTCATGTATCCTAGGATACATTTTGTTAGGCCCTGCCAACTTAAAGATATCTAACTTATCTAAATACTCTTTAATCCAGTGGTTCCCAACCTTTTTGGCTTGAGGGCCACAAATATAATTTTTATAACACTGAAGGACCACCAGTCTAATTAATTACAATTTAATTAATTAAATTTAAATTAACTACTTAGTTAGTTAATTAAGTAATTTTTTATTAAATAGACTGGTGGCCCTTCAGGTTGTAAAAAATTATATTTTTGGCCCTTGAGCCAAAAATGTTTTTTAAAAAAATTTTAAAGTTTTTTTTTTTTTTTTTGAAAGGTTTTGTGTTGGTTTGTTTTTGTATTTTTTTTTTTTTAAGGGCTGGATGCCAATAAACACTCAGAACCTCCCCTGCCTTGCAGCCGGCCCAGACATTGGGTCCCCAAGGAACCAGGCTGGCTCGCTCTCCCAGCGCTGGTTCTGCGGGTTGCACACAAGCCCGGCTCCAAGTGGATGTGAGCCCCTCCGCCCCACTCTGTATGGGGGGCAGGCCTGGCCCCGCTCAGCCCGATCTGGCCCCAGCACAGCACTCCCTGCAGGCCCGCTTCAGTCCAGGTCCCTCCCTCCAGGGTGTCCTGACCCGCTCAGGGACCAGGACGGGGTGCCCCCTCTGGCCCTCCGCTGGACAGCGCCCGCTTGGCCGTGGCCCTGGCCCAGCCGGCTCTCTCCCAGCTCCACTCCTGGCTCCTCCTGGCTGGCCGGCTCCTCCCTCCCTCCTTGCTAGGGGCCTCTGCTGACCAGCTGGGGAGAGCCCAATGCCTGTGAAGGGAGGTGAGCGGCCGCAGTCCTTCTCCAAGCTAGGAGCAGTTGGCTGTGGCCTGGCTCCCAACCAGTGAGAACTAAAGTGAAATAAGCATTAGCTCTCCTTCCCTGCAAATTAAAGGACCTACACTTTCCTTCATTAGGAAAAAGAGAGATATTTAAAGAACTTCTTCTCATTGCCTTTATGTCCCTTGCTAGGTGTCATTCATTATGGCTTAGCTTTTCTGATTTTGTCCCTGCAAGCTTGTGTTACTTTTTTGTATTCTTCCTTAGCAATTTATCCATGTTGCCACATTTTGTATGGTTCCTTTTTGATTGTCAGGTCATTAAAGAGCTCCTGATGAATCCATATTGTCCTATTATTATTTTTCCTGTCTTTCCTTCACATTGGGATGGTTTGCAATTGAGCATTTAATATTGTCTCCTTTAACTGTTACCTTTCCCGAACTCCTTTTTCTCCTCATGGCTACCAGTTCTATGAGTTTGTTAAAGTTTGCTTTTTATTGTCCTTATACGGCTCTCGCTCCTTCTATTTTTTTAGAATTATGAAATCTATCATTTCATGATTGCTTTTACCCAAATCGCTTTCTAACTTCAGATTTGCAACAAATTCCTTCCTGTTGATCAGAATCAAGTCTAAAATGGTCGTCCCCCAAGTTACTCCCTCCGTGTTCTGTGACGTAAAGGTATCCTCAGTACATTCCAAGAACTTATTGAGAAAACTGGTGGGGATTTTCTGTATTTCTTTTCCCATAGTTGTCTGGGTAGTTAAGGCCCCTATTACTACCGGGTTTTGTGTTTTTTGGCATATCTACTATCAATAAAAGCATTTGAAATTCATGGGTGCAGTTTCCAATCATCTTAATTTAAACAGAATCTATATAATGTACAAGAAAATTTGCCTCATGCACTTCCTCTTATTGATTTGATGCTCTATAATAGATCCCTACCATACGTCACCTGTTTTTTTTCTCTGTCCCCCGAGACTTTCAACTCTCATCTCCTTCTGTACTTCAGAAGTGCATACATGCTTGATATATAATGCAACACTTCCTTTCTTTTTCACTTCGTGTCCTTCTTGAACAAGCTATTCCCCTCTGTACCAATATTCCAGTCATGAGATTTATCTCACCAAGTCTCTGTGATGTCAATGGAGTGATAATTTCGCTTATGTAATACTCCTAGTTCTTCCTGTTTATTTACTATACTCTGCATTTGTATGTATAGGCATGTAAGATGTTGAACAAACTCCAGCACTGATTTTAGTCTTGTTGCTGCTATGATCCTGTTGTAATTTTTCATGTCTTTCTCCTATCCCTCGCGCTATCTCTGTACAACATCTAGCTCTCTGAGGTCACCTTTTTATGCTCATCCAGTGGGCTTTTGCCACCTGTGCTCTTTAAACCCATTTTAAAGCCCTCTTTATTAGGCTGCTGAATATATGCACAAAGATGCTCTTCCCATTAGTCCCGTGGATCACATCTCTTCCCAGTAGACTCTTTCCTGGAAGATCATCCCATGGTTGAGAAAACTGAAGCCCTCCCATCTGTGTAGCCATAGGTTCACCTCCAGGGTGTGAATGCTTGTATTTATCTTTATATTAAATAAGGTTTTCATCCAAAAAACAAAAACCCCCCACCACATCTGTTTGCGTGTGAGGGATGAGAGGATTCTAGGGTAGTTTTATGGACTACTGTTGCCTCTGACATATAGTTTGGGGACTCCTTGGTACTGGCAGAGGCATGAGAATGATTAAAAGATTAGGAAACATCCTTCATGGTGATGGACTTAAATGGTTCAATCAAGTTAAGGTTAAGGAGTGACTTGATTAGTCTATAAATGTTTGCATGGGGAAGAAATATTGGGCTGTTCGTTTTGGCAGCAAAATTCAATACAATCCAGTGGCTAGAAGTTGAAACTAGACAAATTCAGTTTGGAAATAAACTGTAAATGTTTAGCAGGGGTATTTAACCATTGGAACAGTTTACCAAGGTTCTTGAAGAATTCTTCATTACTGACATTTTTAAAATCAAGATGAGATTTTTTCCTGAAAGATCTGCTCAGGAAATTATTTTGGGGAAGTTCTCCTGCCACTGTTATACAGGAGGACAGACTAAATGATCACAGTCGTCCCTTCTGGTTTAGGAATTGGTGAAATCCTAAGCAAAAACAACGGAAGTCCTGTGGCACCTTAAAGGCTAAGGCTATTTCTTCAGGCATAAGCTTTTGTGGGATACAACCCACTTCGTCAGATGGGGTAGCCCACAAAAGCTTATGCCTGAAGAAATTAGTTACTCTTTAAGGTGCCACAGGACTTCCATTGTTTTTGCTATATACAGACTAACATGACCACCCCTCTTGAAATCCTGCGGTTTCTGAAAGAAATATGTGAGCCACACAAGTTTCCAATTTTAGATATTTTATTATAACTAAGCAAAAACATAAAATAAAATATATGCAATCAAATTAGAATGAAGTGTGTTAACATCAAAACAGTAAGTCAGGTTGATTTAAGCCAATAATTTATAAGCACTATGTAATAATTTGGGAAGGCAACAGACTTGTTTAGCAATCAGCCTCCATAGTAACAGTGTTTCATCAGTCTCAGTGCTAATGATATATTTATATTCCATCCATATAGTTCAATGGTGCCCAACTTTTTCAGTAACACAACGCACTTCAATGAGACAAACAATTGCATAGCACACCCATTTTTTTCAGCTGAATTGATTGCTCATAAATATCACACTTACTTTCATTTACTACAGTTACAGTCATACTAGAGAGGTTTGCAGCATAGTGCATGCAACAAGCTAAAGAAAGATCAAATGTATTAATGTTTCAAATCGACTGGAAAAAAAACTACACATCCTCTCAATTTTGCTGTTTGGCCACCTGCGTTTAGAATGGTCACATTTTAGAATCACAAGACTGATACCTCACTTTTAATTCGATGATTGATTTTCACGAGTTCTGTGAGTTGTAATTCTGGTTGGATAGAATATTGTTTGAGATGAAAGGATGTTTGTTTTACATTGATTTTCATTACCTTTGTGGAAAATTTCACAGCCCCCTTGGACTGTTCTCACGGCACATCAGTGTGCCGCAGGACACTGATGGAGAACCACTGATATAGTTAATACAGAGAAAGACAAATCACTCTCAGTTGAAGCTAATGTTCACTATGTTGTGAAGCCACTTAAAGCAATTTGTTTATATTATTGATAGCTAGGTAATAGCTAATCTTGTCCCATCCCAGCACAGGGTTATGTGAAACATTACAGTATAAGTCAAGATGACTGTTTGTAACATCTACAGTTCAAATGATAAATTTAGGAGAGACTAACTTGACTTGTTTGGATAAACATACAACTCTTAGCCCATGAAATGTGTATGTGATTTGTTAGCCAGAAAGGTATTTTAATCTAGCACTGTTTTAGTTACTGAAGGAGCTATTCTGTAGGCACCATTCCCAGATTCTGTGAACTGTAACCACCTGCTTGCAAGCTCACTGCTATCTACTGAAAATAGGAGTGGGGGGTTGAGTGTAAAAATGCTAAGGAAAAGGCATCCTTCTACTATTAAATTTAAAAAGAGAAGGTTGATTCATAGATTCCCAGGCCAGATGAGACCATTGTAATCATCCAGTCTGATCTTCTATATAACACAAGCCATAGAAATTTCCCAAAATAGCTCATACAGCTGCAGCATCAGAAAGAGCCATTGCTTGTGCATGACTCTGAAAAAGCATCTAGTTTGTGACTAGGGCACAAGAAGATGACTCATATGAGATGGTGGTTGTGACTCTTGTCATTTCATTCAGCTTTAACAAAGTGGTATATAATTGAAAAGATTAGCTAGTGGTTGTATTGACTCAGATGCTTTAATATTGGCAGATTTTTCTGATTTGCTAGAGGTTCCTTTCTTGTAAAAATTGCATCTTAGATGTTACATATTGCTGGGTGACCAGCCAGGAGTGTGGAGGGAAGGCAGGCCTCTTTGTCAGATGTGGTGGCATCCCACGGCCAGAAGCCAGTAGCCAATTAATTATATTAGAAAAGAGACTAATAAGAGGGGACACAAGAAAAGGATGTAAAATAATTAATGGTACAGAGAAGAGAGAACAGGAGCTACTGATCTATCTGTCTTATAATACAAGAACAAGAGAACAATGTTAAGGTTGGAAATTTTAAAACCTCTTAATTTTTCATTCAACACGTAATTAAGCTGTGTATCTTTCTGCAGGAGAAAATCATTGAAGATATGAACTTAACAAAACTGGAAAAGGGATTGGCTATTAGGAATACCAAGAGTTTTTTTTAAACCAATGCAAATTTTGAAAGGGGTATTAAATCTTGTGTTTCAGGGCTTATGCCAATCTCTATCTACTAGAGATGAGGATGAGTTTTATATGAGGGATCTATTATTCCAGAGAGGCCTGCTAAAATGTTCTTATGCCATCCTCCTGAAGCATCTCGTTCTGACCAATGTTGGAGATGGAATACTGTACTTGATGGACCTCAGGTCTAATGCAGTTTGGGCAAGTCTATGTTCCTAAACAAAGAACCACCTCTTTCTAGTAACTGTGGCTTAGAGTCCATGGATCCAAAAATATATCCAGTCAGGTCTTCAGGTCTGTATGTATTTTGAGGTCAGAGGTCAGTCCACAGACGTTATGTCAACCATGCTTAAAAGTCGTAAGTCAAAATAATTATAAAAAAGTAAAGTTAGCCCCAAGTACAGCTGAAATCATACGAAAACACAGGACAGTTGTTCTACAGAGAGATGCATATAACCTCAGTGTTTATATTTTAGCCCTCAATGATCTGAATGGAAAATTATATTTTAATTTGGTCAGAGTAAAATGTCCTTTCCTCCTAAAATCACAATTTTCAGATTCAGTTTTATATGCAGGTCTATCTGCTTCATGTTTAACATCTTTTCATATTAATCTATGGCTTATTGAAATGTAGGTGAGTTTTCTGACTGTTCTTCTCTGCTTTCAGTATCCTGTACAAAACGAAATTACCTTTTATTTTGGCCATGAATAAGGTAAGTAGAATCTGTTGTCAGATTCAAGTAAACAAAATGCTGGTTAGACTTCCTTTATAATAATGTTGTTACTTCTCAGCAAGGATGTCATTGTCTTTGAAAGGTATGGATGGAGGGATACGGGCTACCCAAGGGTTTTAATTTAGTGGGGAATAGTGTAACAAGTACCAATGGCTGGAAAACAACCAAGGAGTCCTGTGACACTTTTAAAGACTAACATATTTATTTATCACATGAGCTTTCATGAGCAATTAATCATTGGACAACAGGGATGTGGGTGAATTCTCTGTCATATGGGATCTGTAAATCCAAGACTAGATGCATTTCTAGAAACATACTTTAACCAAGCACAAGTTATTTGGGCTCAGTGGGAGGAGGGAGGGGAATTATGTGAAACTCTGTGATCTATTCCAGAGGGATAGCTGTGTTAGACTGTATTCAGCAAAAAAAAAAGTCCTGTGGCACCGTAAAGACTAAGACATTTCTTCAGGCATACGCTTTAGTGGGCTGCAACCCACTGCATAGGACTCTTGTTATTTCTGTGATCTGTGTTGCACAGAAAATCAAACTAAATAACCTAATGGTTGCCTCTGTTTTTAACATCTATGAAGAGGAGGTTTATTTCTGAAGCAGAAAATATTAAAGCAGTTAAATTCAGCCTGGAGCAATCAAAGCTCGGAAAGTGAGGTTAGCATTTCAATTTGATAATCCATTAAATATTTTTGAAGGATGCTAGCTGTTTTCATAGAATCATAGAATAATAGGGTTGGAAGGGACCTCACGAGGTCATCTAGTCCAACCCCCTGCTAAAAAGCAGGACCACTCCCCCTAAATTATCCCAGCCAGGGTTTTGTGTAAGGGTTTTGTTATGTCTGGTATCAAAATGGAGAAGAGAAGAGTTTTTCTCTCCAGGGAATTGTCTCTAAATTGGAGAAAATGCCATTTTTCTTTCGTTTTATCTTATGGGTTCCTCTCTTATACTAAGCTGTCAAATCTTGCTGTTACACTGCAATCTAGAGAGGCCCTATTTTGTGAGGTTTGCCTGAATGCTAGGTTTTTCAAAAGCATGTATGTGACTTAGAACCACAAATCCCATTGGCTGCGTCTACACTGGCAAATTAAGTTGACTGAAGCTTGGCTTAAGTCGACTTAATTTGCCCTGCGTCTACACTACACTTTACTTAAGTCGACTTAAGCAGCTTGCTTAAGTCAACTTAAGGAAAATAAAGTCGATTTAATGAAAATTAAGTAGACTTTATTAAACCTGCTTTTTACTCAACCTAAGGCTTAATTCGACTTTCTAAAGTCGAATTAAGCCAGTGTAGACATGGGGTAGCCCTAAGTCGACTTAGGGCTATCCCAGGACTACACCACTGCCCTCCCTGCCGGGGGGGACAGGGGATGACAGGGAGAGCCTGGCATGCCCCCCAAAGGGCAGGGCAGAGCCCTGTGTGTGATGCTGTCTGGATTTAGGGAAGCATTTATGATATTATTTTCAATGGGTGTCTCATAAATGCTCTATAATCCATAGGAACTGTGTCATGTTTGGTATCAATAGAAAGGTAGTAATTTGCTGGGAATGATTATATAGTTTATGTCTAGGAATTCTATTTGGATTAGAAGTTAGGAATTGGGTATTCTATCTGTACTTTAACTTATGTTATTTTATTGAAATACCTGTAGGTGGGTGTGTCAAACCATTGTGTCCTTAATGTTTAGGAATGTGCCAGGAATAATGGTCCCAGGGACTAAACTGATGAGCCATTAAGGACAAAATGGGTATATTCCTTATGTCCTTAATGGCTCATCAGGATACTCCCTGGGTCCATTCCACCTGGAAAATTCCTAAACATTAAGGAGACACTGGTTGTTCACACCCTCCCATCTAAGACTTTCCTCCAGAATGACACAAGTTAAAGTATGGATATAACATCAAATTCCTAACTTCTAATCGAGATAGAATTCCTAGATATAAACTATATAATCATTCCCAGCAAATTACTACCTTTCTATTGATACCAAACATGACACAGTTCCTATGGATTATAGAGCATTTATGAGACATCCATTGAAAATAATATCATAAATGCTTCCCTAAATTCAGACAGCATCACACACAGGGCTCTGCCCTGCCAGGGTCCCTGTCCCCCTTTGCCCCATTGCACACAGGGGGTGCCCCCCCCTGCCACCATGGACCTGCCCAAGGCCCCGCTAGCCCCACACTATACTTACCCTTGCTCTAGAAGCCACCACTGTGGAAGCCCCCTCCAACCCTGCTTATGTTCCTCTTCCAGTTTGTTTTTAACAGCTTCCTAATTTTACAAAATATGATCTGGTTTTGCTGTTTAAGAGCCTCGTGCAGTAATTAAAGTAGAGCAGTATAGTTGTCTACATGCAGAGTGCTGTCTAGTGTACAAAACTAGTAAAAAGGAAAAATGATTTATGTATGCAGTGGTGTTGAGCAAACTTTTGAGCTTACACAGAGCTGCTCTTCAGATCTGGGAAATAATTCAGTGTGTCATTGGTAAATACAAGGTGGAACAGATTGCTTAGCACTAGTAAAATAAACAAGGGGTCTTGTGGCACTTTTAAAGACTAACAAATTTATTTGTCACATGAGGTTTCATGGGAGAAAATCCCACTTCGTCAGATGCTTGAAGATGGAGAAATTACAGAATGGGATGAAAATAAATACAGGAAAGTAGAAGTCATAGGATCAGGTCAGACTGTTTCAGCAAATCAAAGCAGTTGTTTAGATTTAGACAGAGTGGAATAGCATATTAGAAGGAGGCAAAGAGAAGGCAACATCACCTTTTGTAATAAGAAAACCAGAAGATCTCTCTCTTTAACCCTAAGACAACAGTGGCAGATTTGCATATGAATTCCAACTCTGCAGTTTCTCTTTGAAGCTTTGATTTGTAATCAGTTTGCTTAAGTATGGCAATTAACATATCTTCCATGGAGTGAGCAGGGAGATTGAAATGTTCATATTGTTATTTCTGATGTTAGATTCATGTCCATTTATTTTTTTGCGCAGAAACTGTCCTGTTTGTCCAATGTATAAGGCAGAGGTACATTGCTTGTCCATGATGGCATATATCACATTGGTAGATGGGCAGGTGAATGAGCCCCTTGATGGAGTAGCTGGTTTGATTAGGTTCTATGATGGTGTCATTTGTGCAGCTATGTGGACAAAGTTGGCAATGGGGTTTGTGGCAGGGATATGTGCCTGCCTTAATGTTTCTGTTGGTTGGTCTGTAGTTGCTGGCGAGTATCTGCTTCAGGTTGGGAAGCTGTCTATAAGTAAGGACTGGCCTACCTCCCAAGGCTTGAGAGAGTGAGGAATTGTCTTGTAGAATAGGCTGCAGATCCTTGATGATGTGCTGTAGAGGTTTGACTTGAGGGCTGTAGGTGATGACCTGTGGTGTTCTGTTTCCTTTCTTGGGCTTCTGCTGTAGTAGTTGACTTCTGGGTAACTGTCTGGCTCTTTCGATCTGTTTCCTCACTTTCCCAGTTGGGTGTTGTAGCTTTAAGGATGCTTGATAGAGATCCTGAAGGTGTCTGTCTCTGTCTGAGGGATTGGAGCAAATGTGGTACTTGAGGACGAGAGCGGAGGAAGTGTTCTTAAGTCAACCATAAAAACCTTAGCATATTGTGGGGCCATGCGGGTACCCATCATAGTAGACTCCTTTCTTTCTGAAATGTTGGGAGGAAGGTATCTGTAGGTTATTGCATCGTTCAGTGGCGTGCTGGAAACATTCCTTTAGTTGGAGATGATGAAAGTAGGCTTCCAGGTCATTGCAGAATTGTATCTTAATGTGTGGGGGTGGTGGGGCAGTAAGAGAGTTCCCGAGATAGCACAAATTCCGTTTGAATGGTTCTTGGAAACATGTTCAGTGGCCCTTTTAACAACTCTCCAATCATAGGGAAGGGGAGGCAGGTGGTGGGGTGGCGTAATTAATGGATTACAACTTGTTGTAGTAAGTCAGTATCTAGCAAAGGTATAGGTTTAAGCTTCCAGGCTCATCTGTTTGAAAGTGTTGCACTATGGCTACACAACAGCTTAAGCATAGCTACCACGGTGGTGCACTATGGCTACAATATAGCGTAAGTCGACAGAAGTTGTCACTCAGGGTTGTGAATTGGGCACCAACTTAGGCACTGGTGTGGGCAGCACTATGTCAGCAGGAGAGCTTTTCCCGCCAACATGGCTACCACCGCTCATGGGGGCTGGAGTAATTAAGATAACGGGAGAGCTCTCCCATTATAAGACAGCCAAGAGCTGATGTAAGCAATGCAGTGCCTACACAGACACTGTCACCTTAATTACACCAACATAAGCCACACGCCTCTGGTAGAGATGGCATTTCTGTGTGCATGTAGTAGGGCACTTCTAGCAGCGGGAGAAAGGTTGTAGTATAGACATTGACATAACTAGATCAATGCAGGGCAGCTTACTTCAACCTAACGGCGTAGTGTAGACTAGCCCTGAGAGAACTTTCTAGTAGACCCACAGGTTGTACAGGTTTCCTTTGAGGATGGGGAATGATGGGTCGCATACAGAGTGATCATGCAGGTCTTGTCTACACTAGACATGTTTGCTAACAGAAGTTATATCAGTGATCAAAAAGTATTGTAATTACAGTGCTTGCAGCTGCTCATGTTGCACTCATAATGTTGCCAAAGAGCATCCACATGGTGCTCTGCATCGACAGTGAAAGCAGCTATCCCACTGTGCAGCTTGCTACCTTGTGCTGCAAGGAGTTGTTGGAAGGCAGAGATGATGGCAGTGCAACATGGATGCAGGCTGCACATCCCATGATACCTTGATTTTTATCCCATAATTCCTTGCGTTCCCAGCTGCATTTTGCAGCATTTTTCATCTTCTCCACCCCCCATTTCCTGAGCTCCCGCCATCTCTATCACAAAGGATGGATCCAGCACTGCTTTCCACTGTTTCTGTCAGCATTCTGGACACATAGCAGCTGGTCATGCAGTATAGCCTGAGTTCCCAGTGCACCGCTGCTTTTTGGTGTGTGAAACAAGCACTGAGAGGTGGGATTACATCATTATGCAGGTCTGGGATGGCAAGAAGTGGCTGTGGAATTTTTGAATGTGCAAAGCCACTGTAATGGGGGGCGTGGCCTGGCCAGGCAGGGCCTCCAGCCTCAAATCTGGCCAGGCAAGCCCAAACAACAGTCTCTGGCCCCCTTTGGGCAGGGCAGGCCCAAACAACAGTCTCTGGGGTTAGGGAGTTTGCCCTTCTCAGGGCTCGGGAGCGTAGACAGCCAAAGGGAGTGGGTCCACACTATAGGGGTCGTCCTGGAGGGGAGAAGAGGAGGGGGACGCAGGCCCACCCATCTCCACTGCGTCCCAGCCCAGGGCCCTATTCGTGGCCTCCACCACGGAGTCAGCGGGGTCCTAGCCGCAACACGCTGACTTACTCCTTGGGCCCCCTGGGCTGCTTTCCACCCCCTCTCCCGGCAGTACCTCTGTGTGCTGGGTCTCTTCGGGATAGTACCCCTAGGGTAGTTCTTCTAGGTCCATGGTCTCTGAGGGCACCCCCAGGCCCTTCCAGAGGGACGGGGCCATGGGCACCTCGGGGCCTCCGGTAGTTCCTCAAGGTTGCAGGTGGCTGGGGGCTCGTTCTGACTGCAGGGGTTCTGTCTGCTGCCATGGCTCGGGCTGGCGGACCGGTGGCCTATAGGGATCCGGTCCCAGCCTGCTGGCAGCCCCTCTTGTGGGTACTGATCCCAGGGTCAAGGCAGCTCTGGAGAGAGGGGAGCAACAACCTTCCCCTCGGGGAGCTTGGGGCTGAGTGAGCTGTGAAGCCAGCCAGCTTTAGTCCTTCCTGCCCCGCCCCTTGACTTCCTTGGCATGAATTAACATGCTTTTCAGCTGCACTGCCTAGCTATGCAAGACAATGGGAAGCACATGGAAACACAGCTACCCGTGCGCATTTCTGTCTCTTGAACTGCCTCTATCATTTACCAAAGCAAAGGATCTCTATGCCTCCTGTTAACAAGCAGCATCAGCCCCAAAAAACTCTTACCAGAGTTCCCCTCTCCCCTGCATGCCCGAGCTGCAGGGCTGAAACCCTCCGGGGCACAAAGAGATCCTGATTCCCCATATCACCAAATGACCAGACTCTGGTCCCTCATCCAACTCTTCCTCTTCACCAATGACTTCTTCATTGGGATTGAATACAGTATCCCCAGGCACGTGAAGGTATCCACAAGTGTCTTGGGTGTGAAGGTGGGGTCACCGCTGAGGATGGCTTCCAGCTCCTTAGGCAGGTCTTTGGCTCTGCACCAAAGTGACAGTTTGCCTCCCTGGCCTTCTGCCTTTTTCACTCCCTCACAAAATGGCCCAGTTTGGTGCTCTATTTGCTGCTTTCTCTAGTTGCTTGGGATCTGGCTTTTTAAACCCTGTTCTCCCTGAGTTAATCCTGCCTCTTATTAAGAGACCCAAAAGAATTTAATTATCAAAGGATGGGCAGGCTAGAGCCTCATTAGGAAACTCTCAGACTACCCTAGCGGTCTGCTTGGTTCAGCACACAACCCCCAGACCAGACCGTGATTAAGGAATCACACGGCCAGGAGGCAAACAAGTACATGACAAATTAACATAAGAAAGGCCGTACTGGGTCAGACCAGAGGTCCATCCAGCCCAGTATCTGTCTACCGACAGTGGCCAGTGCCAGGTGCCCCAGAGGGAGTGAACCTAACAGGCAATGATCAAGTGATCACTCTCCTGCCATCCATCTCCATCCTCTGATAAACAGAGGCTAGGGACACCATTCTTAACCCCTTTCTGGCTAATAGCCATTTATGGACTTAGCCACCATGAACTTATAAGAACTTATAAATTAACAGAGAGACTCATCCCATCTGTCTTCCTTCACTTGGAAAACTCCCTTGCAAAACTTCCCTGTTTGCTGTGCCTATCTTTGTCCTACCTCTTTTGTCTAAAATCTCACATCATGTTAGACTAAATTCTATTGGAGCAGGGAGTACCATGCTGTTTGCATAACCCATTGCAGTGGTGCTCAGTGAGCAGTTTTTAGTCACTAATTAAAAAAATTAACTTTTTTAAACCAATCGAAGTAAGGACTCTACTTGATACCTTCAGAGAAAGTAGAGTCCTTGCCTAGATCCCAATTCTGCAATCCCATACCCACTGGCAGGGCAATATTAGTGTCCGTGGGGCTGCTCACAGGTGCACAAGTCCTTCCATGTTAAGCAAGTTGCACTAGCACTACCTTAAATTGTAAATATGATTTTTTTTAAAATTGGAAGAGGGTTGGGTTTTTCCCTTTCCAAATTGAAACAGTTGAACTGGCAAAACAAGCCTGGTAAATTTCAGGTTAGGAGATGAATGTATTGGAAAGTGATGAGTGTTTTGTAGTCTGATTATTTATGACTGGGATTGGTATTTGGGATTCGGATTGGGATTGCCAATTAATTTTGCCAGGGAATTTGGGTTTGAGTTTGAATTTGATCACAGAAAATATTTAAACCACAGAACCCCCAGGGAACTACTAAGAGTTGTCACACAGATACTTTAATTACTTTATAAAATCCTTTTATTGCTAAAAGCATAAAGCATAGAATTGAGAAAAGGTTAATTGATAAATGTGCAATGAAATAATTAGCTTATTCGTACAGAATGCATTTAGGCAATCTTACACAGTTTATAATTTGATAGTGTTTCCTGTTAAAACTTATAGTTCCTATACTTACACCCCAGTGTCAAGAAGAATGCCCGATGCCTTAAATAGACACGAGGAGTGCAGAGTCTAGCAACCCTAACTGATATATTTAAACTTCTTAAAACAACAAAGACTAGATATCTAAGAAAAAGCAAGATGGGTCTGTTAAGGGTTGAACTGGAACTGGCGGCCTCCCTGCTGTCCAAATCCTAAGGCCTTAAATTCCGTTTCCCCACTAACAGGGCTACATTTTATACCCTTCTAAAAATAGGTTAGATGAGATTTTCTTTCTGCCACCCAGATATGGGCCCTTGCCCCAGAATTTGTCAGGGTACATCTGTGTTATTGGTTAAGATGTTGGTGCGTACAATTGATGCACGATTAACGTATAACTGTCCTCCATCACCTTTACCCTTTTCTTATTTATGAATTTTGTGGGTTTTGTGGTGTACTACAAAAGGTCAAAGGTTCCACCTGGAGTTGTTTTTAAGTTGTTGTTCACCTGCTGACCTATGTATCATGATCCAAAATAACTTATCTGAGGCTTTCCATCATAGATTGTTAAACAAACCAGCCCACCCTGTCTGATATTTTAAACCTCAAAAATAATTTTTTTAAAAAAGTGATATATGCATGCAAGCCAAGCATAGGTAAAGTGAATAGCTACAGTTTGAAAGTGGAGTTAGAATGAAAACTGTTTACCAGCCTTAACTCTCAGGTAGTGTCAAGTGTCCACGCTAATACAGAACCAGCGACCACCACTACCTCTGAAACCTGACTTTGTATTTTCTTATACATTCCAGACTGATATCATTGATCACAGTTTTGCAGTAGAATGGATGCAGGATTTTGAGATCTTCCAAGATGCCTTGAATCAAGAGACAACGTATGTTAGTAACCTGACTCGTTCCATGAGCTTAGTGTTGGATGAGTTTTACAGTTCACTCAAGGTAAGCATCCTCCCCTGTTCACTACCCCCTATGCAGGGATCTCTCTTCATGGCTCTCAAACTTGAGTCCTTTGCTGAATCCTGTGCTGTTGGGGATAAAGAGGATTGATTTCTCTGCAACATTCTTCAGAGAATAAGGGGCAAATACTTAGTTACTTCATCATGCTCAAGAGAGGAGAGGTGTGCAAACTGCTGGAGGGAGTAATTTAAATTAAACTGCAAATAAATCATCTAAGAAAGCGAACGATAAAGTAATCCCATTCCTAAGAAAGCATTGGAATTGCTGGAATGGAGGGTGTCATTTAAGAGGCTTTCATTTGAAATGTCTTTTATTCTAGCAGGATCAACTCAGCCCTTCATTCTTTTTAAAGGAGTCAAATTCAGTTCTGTACCTCTTACTGCAGGAGATTGTTTTGGCATGACCTTAGAAAACAAAGATCTTCCCCATATCTCTGTGGGGTTGGGGAGCTAAATATATTACTGTGAAGTACTTAAATAATCCAGTAATGAGAACCATTGGAAAGCTTGTTAATCAGGGAGTTCTAATGAACCCAGCTATTTTATTGAGGTTGGCCTGGTGTCCCTCCTGTGCTGTCCCCTTGCTGCAAACCCATGTTCCATATTAGTTTTCATTTTTTCAAAAACACTTGGAAGTATGTGGAGGAGAGGAAGGTGATCAGGAATAGTAGGCATAGATTCACTTAGGGCAAGTCATGCCTCACCAACTTGTTTGTCTTCCATGATTAGATGATTCTCCCTTGTTCCAAATTAAGACAGTTACTTCTTGTCCTACCTTTAGGAGATATGGAGATCAGTTGTTAGTCACCCTGTTTGTAGCAGCTCTTAATGTATTTAAAGACTGTTAAAAGTTCCATCCTAAGTCCTCTTTTCTACAGACATTCCCATTTTTGAACCTTTCCATGTAAGTTAGATTTTTCTGAAGCTTTTATAATTTTTTTGTCCTTCTCTGCACTCCCTTTCGTTCGTCCACATTTTTATTAGTTTTGCATCCAGTACTCCTACTGAGGCTTCACAAGTGCCATGTCGAGCGGAACGGTTACCTTTCATGTCTCACATATGATGCTCCTGTTAATACGCCTCAGAATATTAGTCTTTTTTTGCAATTGCATCACAGTTTTTACTCTTATTCAGTTTGTGACCTACTATAACTCTCAAAGCATTTTCAGCAGTAATATCACCTTCCCATATATTCTCCATTTTGAAGTTGCACATTTGATTGTTTTTCTTTTTATGTGTAGTACTGTGCAGTTGTCTTCATTGAATTGAATGGTGTTGACTTCAGACCAATTCTCCAATTTGTCAAGATGACTTTGAATTCTAATTGGCATCACATTAGTTATCATCCATTAATTAATGCAGAAATGATTTAAGTGAGAGGTTAGGTACCACAGTTCTTCAGTTTCATATTAGAGTTCCTTCAGATCCTCTAGGTGAATACCATCTGGTCTAAGTGACTCATTACTATGTAATTTATCAGTTTATTCCAAGAGTGAATAGACTGTGCATGGATTGAGCATAGATTGGCAGTTCTGGCAAAGACTGATCTAGTGATCAAACCCCAGCTAGCTGGGGAAACAGAAAGAAGAGAAACCAAAAGATCTAGTCTGACCTGTATAAACATAAGGTCCACTTCTGGCCTTTAAATTCTAGGAATTTATGCCTTTGCGTCCATATCACTGTAGGAGCCCATAACATATGTGATCAAAAGGTGATTTGTTAGCTTCTGTCCTAGAAATGAGAGTTCTGCTCTGTGCCCCATGATGATCCATCTTTTCTTTAATTGGGAAACACACGTGATCTTTTCCCCTGTGCGAGACCATCCTCTGCTATATACAAGGGGTTCATTATTTTCAAGCAATAGATTGTGTTTCCTGTATATTTTACTATCATTCAGCTCAACTTTGTGAATGTGAAGATACTATATTGTCAGTGTCACGTTATCTTTACTATTTATGCTGCAGCAGTGCTTAAGCGCCCCAATCAAGAAGCCCTGGAGCCCTGTTGTGCTGGGCACTATAGATATCTATAGGAAGGACCCCATTTTTGCCCCAAAGAACTAAGTCTAAAGACAAGACAAAATAAGTGTGTGTAGCAAATGATCAGAATGAGTGGGGAAGAGATGATGACTGTTGCAGGAACGAGGCTACGTTCACAGTTTGATAGTCCTGGATCATCTCAAGGATTGTAGTAAAAATTAAACCGATATCAGCAGTCCCTGTGAGCCATTTCCCCAGTCGTTGTCTTTGGTTGGTAACTTCAGAAGTCATCTTCCATAGAGGTTATTTATAACCCTTTGTATGAAGTGTGTTTCATTTCATTTCTGGAACATAGCATACATTTCTCTTGCAGGTGGTTGGTGTTTCTGCTGTGCTTGGTACAGGACTGGATGAGTTTTTTTTGCAAGTCTCTGAAGCTGTAAAAGAATATGAGAGGTGAGGTAGTGATTTTCAGTGTCAGGGACAGTGTCTATGAACAAAAGAGTGCCACTCAGCTACCATTCATGTGCTTGTTCCTTTGACTGAAGGCATGCTGATCTTCTGCAGCTCAGCTGAGCTAGAGTTTTTGTTATAAAACACTTGTCCTTTGTATGCCAGAGGACACAAATGAGACAATCAGAATAAACAAACTGCCCAGCCATGAATTTCAAAGATGGTAACTGTTCAATTGGGGGGAGGGAGGGAACCCCAGGTCAAATAAGTCTTTTCAACCCACTTCTTCCTTAGATGCCTCAGGATAGACTAGCTTTGCATTGTACCCAGAAAGTTAACACATCAGGCTCTGACAGATTGAGGAGGTAAGAAAATTCAATGCCCTGTCACAGAAAACATCCTGCCAGTAGCCCTCTCCTGTTTAACCTGGTGAAGTTCCTGATTGCAGGTGTACCTCTCCCCTCATGGAATGCTGCCAGGCTGTTTGGTTGCCTTATAGGTCAAACTCAACACCTTGAATGCCAGCTGGACACCTGTGAGTAGACTGGAGATCATGGAGCGCTATTGAAATATGCTGCCTACATGGAACCCTAACTAATAAGTAACATTCTGCCGTAGCTTTAGGTTTCCAAATGGTTCCCTGGTGTAGTGCCAAGTAAAGCATTCCAGAGTAATTTATTCTTGAGGTGAGAAAGGCTTGGAAGACTGTAACAAGTGCTGCCTCTGTGAGAGAGAAATCTCACTCTCTCTATTGGGTACAGATGCAAAAAGTGCTCTTGGCCAATGAGTGCTGACAGGAATTAGCCCTGGCTTCTAATCAGACTCCTGAACTGCAAACTTGTAAGAAACTTGTCCTTAACCATAACCCTAGTTGTCACTCACCACTCACACTGGAGCCCTCATGAAGTATTGTCAAACTACAACCCATGCTCTATAGGAAACTTCCTGCCCCCACAATACATCTTTCAAGATCCATAGGTTCCACACATGCCTATCACAATATGTGGTATACTTCATCCAGGGCACTAAATGCCCCAATAACAGCCATGTGAATGAAACTAAACAATCTGATCTTGAGTGAACTCTCACAGGAAAGTCATCAGAGAGAAACACCCCATCACCTATGAATGAACACTTTTCACAAAGCAATCACTGTATATCTAATCTACCAATCTTCATCCTCAAAGGAAACCTGTACAAGACTTTCAAAAGATGGCCCCTGAGAGCCTAAATTCATGAGTTTGCTAAACACTAAAGATCATGGTCTTAATAAAGGCACTGAATTTATGGCTTATTACAACAATCTGTAACCCACTAACCCTCTTTTTTTGTCCTACAACCACAAGGGTGTTAAGGGGCCACTTCACCTTGTATGGTTCCTTATGACTACTCTACTCTACACTAGGAGTGCTACGTTGACACAATTGCACCTCTGTAGTGCATCTGGTGACGATGCTCTATGCTGAGGAAAGAGTTCTCCTGTCAGTCTAATTACTCCATCTCCATAAGAGGCAGAAGCTATGTTGGTGGGAAAGCATCTCTTGCTGAGATAGCACTGGTGTGGACAACACTTAGGTCGCTGTAACTTGCATCACTCAGTGGCGTGGCTTTTTCACACCCTTGAGCAACATAAGTTATATTGATTTAAGTAGTGGTGTCGACATTCCCTTAGAATATGAGCTAACTACTTATGCTAACCTATGTGTTTGACCTTGTATTAGGCTGCAACACTTTTCCCAGACCTAAGGAAGGCCTCTGTGTAGCTCGAAAGCTTATCTCTCTCTCCAACAGAAGATAATAGATGTTACCTCTCTCACCGTGTCTCTATAATATCCTGGGACTAACACAGCTACAACATTGCGCATACTGTCATTCTCACCAGTTTCTGCAGTTTCCCTCACCATGGCAGCCTTATCTCAGTTATTTCTGGCTTGAATCTCTGCCAGCTTGCTTATGTGAGAAACAGCTGCAGTTTTTATATTTGCCCTTAGCTTCCTACTGTCAAAGCTGATGCTGGAAAATAAAACTCAGGTCACTTAAGTGTGATTAGCAAGCCTTTACTTAGATCTGTATACGGGAGCACTCATGGGGAGAGAACACAGGAAATCTCCGACCCGTGACGTAGTAACAACCACTCTTACAGATTTTAGTTCATGTTACAGAAAGCAAATTGCAGTTTCTGATAGGTTAAAATAAAACGCCCCTTAGCTGCAGACTATGGGAGCCTCAAGGAAAAACATAGCAAGGACACAAAGATTCCTTCTCAAAACAAAAAGCGAAAACAATTCGTAAAAACAATTCAATACTGGAAACAGGCAGAACTCAAGGATGAGAAAGAGACAGAAACAGCGAAAACAGTTTCCGTGACCCCAAACCAACTATCAGAGCCCCCTTGCTTTGGCCTTTCACACTATCTTCTGCTTTTAGAGGGACAGCCCATGTACAAGTCAGTGTTCGTATATGCTTTTTGGAATAAGACACCCTGCAAAGCTTGTTTGTTCACTCAATGTCTGCGTTTATTATGGTAATTGAACATTCAGGGTGTGTTCTGATTGCAGCTATAATGTTAAATATTGTCTTAACGTTTTAATTAATGGAACTATGCACACAGGCTTAGGTAATGGGCAGATGATGTTTATAAGTAAATGTTCAAAATGTTTCTTTTTGCAGGGAGTATCGTCCAGAATATGAGCGCCTGAGAAAATCACTGGTAAAGATTTACAAATATTTCACGCACAAGCAATGTATTCTGGGATCAGAGTCAATAGTTGCTCCTGTTTTTTTGCAGAATATATCCTGGGTTATTATCCTTAAAAGGCTTATCTAATCTGGTTTTAAATTTCCGCTGCATTGCCAGAGGCCCATTATTTTACCTAGTAATCGCACTTATGCTGGAAAGCCCTTTCCTGAGACCCACCCTCGGTCTCTTTTTCTAGATTTGGTACAGTGTGTCTTTATTTTGTGCAGCAGTCTTTTCTACAAACCACACGCCCTCCAAATGCTTTAGTGCTAGTGACTGAATGTGGTAGGATTTAGACAGAGTGTCTGAGAGCTACGATGAAGACATAGAAGGTGTTAGCTGTGTACAGGGGCGAATAGCTTATAAACAGGTTGACATCATTTTTCAGATCAGGTTCTCCAGTGAGTACCAGCAGAAATTGTTTGGTACTCAGCTATCAGATGTCACATTTGTGCCACCTTACACCGCTGCGCTCCCGGGGCAGGAGTTCCAGCCCCATCCCCCACCTGCCCCAGGGTGGTGAGGGATGGGGGGGACATGAGGCTGGGGAGATGCAAATCCCCTCCCCTACGGTTACCCAATGTGCGGCAGCTGCAGGGCAACCTCACCCCCACCCCCTGCCTGGGCGTCACTCAGTGTCTCTCTTACTGCAACTCTGGGTTGGGTATTAAATACCTTCCTCGGCCTCAAACACGGACAGGCCTCAGAGTTTATTCCAGAGGCGTTGCTGAGCTGAGGGGGCACAAGCCCAGAGTGTCCAAACCAGTGCCTCGAGTCCCGAACCAGCAATGCAGGCACAAAGAGGTGCACTGGCTCTTTTAGGTCTCTTGCTCTGCAGCATGTGTCTGAGGCATGTGGTGCAGAGCAGAAGAGGAGGGAAAGTTAAATCCTTTTCCTCAGGTAGGTGGCGAGGGGCAGCAGCTGCCCTGGGTCAGGGGTGGCAGTGGCTGGCCCCAACCTGGGTGGGCGGGGGGGAAGAGGCTGGTCATGGCATCTAGCCCTGGCCGGGGGCCAGCAGGGCCAAGCCAGGAGCTGGTCTGGGACCTGGACTGGTGGGACCAAAGGCAGGAGCCAGCCCAGAGCTGCTAGGCAGCGGTAGCGGCAACAGCAGCAGAGGCCAGGGTCAAAATCTGGCCTGGGAGCCAGCAGCAGAGTCTGGGGTCCAGATCTGGTCTGGAAGCCGGGCCCGGCGGTGGGGGTTGGATCCAGCCCAGGGCCAGAGGCAGCAGGGGATGGGAGCGTGATAAGGCGGCGTGATTTTGGGCAGGGGGTAAGGTGGGTGAGCCTGGGGCTGTGCGGGGTATGCTGGTATGCATGTGAACCTTTGGGGGAAGTTTTTAGTACGCTTTTTGAAAGGTTAGGTGCTCATGAGTACCTGAGTAGCACTTCTGTTAATCCCTGGTTATAAATCAAGGCTGTGTACCATTTGTTGTGACTTCCAGAGTGTTCCCCATTTCTCAAGGGGTATGAATCCTTCTAGATTAGATACTCCTTGAGGCAGGTTGACTTACTTCAAATTCCTGCTTTGGCTTACAGGAATATATCAAGTGTGTTAATAAAGTAGAAGACTGAGATATTGCTTTCATATTAGGAATCATAGAAACTGGAAGGGACCATGAGAGGTCATCGAGTCCAGTCCCCTGCACTCATTGCAGGACCAAATACCCTCTTAAACCATCTCTGAAAGGCGTTTGTCTAACCTTCTCTTAATAACGTCCAATGATGGAGATTCCAGTGGTTAATCACCCTGACAGTTAGGAATTTTTTCCTAATGTCCAACCTAAACCTCACTTGCCATAATTTAAGCCCATTGCTTCAAATGAAAAACGTCTGCTGTGTGCTCTGTTTTCTGCAAAGTCTGGATTCACGCTTCAGTCTGCTAGGTTACCATACCCTTCTTTCTTTTCCTAAGAGTTATCGCTTGCCTTCCTGAACTTTTCTTTTATGCTTCTTTACTATTTCCTTGTATGCTTCCCATATTCTACTCTCATTTGCCCTCAGTTATGCTATTAGCCTTTCCAAATCTGTGTGCTAGTGTAATTACAGTCTGCAACTCCATGACCTCTAGGGATGGATGAACTGACTGAGATAAAATTTAAAGTGATCTGAACTTGCAGACAATTTAAGGTTTACCTTTCACTACGCACAACTTCAAACAATAGCTAAACTCATCTTTTTTATCCATGCTCCTACCCCAAAGTTCCTGGCTAGGACGCAGGAATATTTTTGTAGAGAATAATTTGTAGCCTGCAGATTGCATGTCTGCAGTACACCCTGTGTAGACTAATACTGTCACTCCAGCTAGATTAGAATGTTAATCGCTTGAGTATTTTTGACTCTGAAAGTAACTGTGCCAGCTCTCCAAAGGTTGTGCTGGCTTTCTGTTCTTTTCAAGTTGTAGCTTTAGGGGTTGATAGTGTTTAAAGTTCTGTGGTCAAAATTGTTTTTTCAGTGACTCAAGGGTAACTCATTGAAGTCAACATACTTCACTGAAATAAAGCAGGTTGTACCCTGGCATGCTTCGGGTCCTGGCTGTCCAAGGGATGCTGTCACATGATGCCCCTAGGGTATGATCTGTGTAACTTTTTTGTTTGCTTTTGCAGTGTAATTGTGTAGTTTGATGCAAAATGTGCCATGCAAGGTTCCCTTTTGAATGCTCTGCCTTATGGTTATGGTGTCGTTTTTCTGCAGCATCATGTATGTGTATGGATGTGAAACATATTTCCAGGTATTTTACATGGCTCAGTGGGGAGGGGGACAATCAGAACTGTCTTCCAGCAGCATGTAAACAGCCAGAGCTGCAAGGATGTACCCAGAGAAGATAACAATGATAATTGGCTAGCTAAATGCCAACAGCACCGCTGCCCAGGAAGAGGGGTAGGGGCAGAGAGGTTTGGAAACCAATACAGACACTTTGAACTGGAAGGAGCTTTTTGCCAGAGAAACAACTCCAAGAGATTGGGCCTGTCCACATGGCCAGGAGGGCCCAGACTGGCTGAACACCACCAGCTGCCAGTCTTGTGGGTAAGAATGAGGAAAATAAGCTAGAGAGTAATCCTGGATAGTGGTGTTAGATTAGCATTGTGTTTTATATTTCTTAGTTGTGGTAACTCCTGTCTCATTTATTAAATGATTGTGCATTGATTTGCTGTACACTCACTTACAGTTGTGTTCTAATCAACAAACTAGTATTTGTTTCATCGAAAACTGTGTGAACTTTCGAGGGTATGAGAGGGAGAGGCTGGGCTTACCCATTTCATTGATAAATGAGCAAGCAAGTGTCTGAGTCCACAGTGATTGGGGAAGTTCCTGGTGTGGTATCTGGGGGCTGGGGGTGCCTGCTGGGGGACTGTCTCCTGAGTAGCTGGAGAGCACATGCTCATTGCCTGGGACTGATTACATGCAGGAGGCTGGTGTGGACTGACTCAGGAGTGAGTGGTCACCTAGCCAAGCATGATGAGTTGGGGTTCAGAAGTGGAGATTGGGGAGTCTCAGTGGCACACCAGACCAGATTGTGGGAGGGGAATGTCCCAGTGGCGCATTTTGCATCAAACTACACAATTACATTGGAAAAGTGAACAGAAGAGTTACACAGATCATACCCCAGGGGCGTCACATGACAGACACATCTCTCAGTGCACTATGACAGTTGAGACTGACAGACTTAAAGGACTCCTGGTGTAGGGGTCTCAGCTCTGGAATTCACTTCCCTCCTCTGGTCAAACAGTTCTATCTAATCTTCACATTCTCCTGTAAGATGCATTTATTGACTTATGCTTTTGCCCAAGGTTCGGGGAGACCTCTCTTCTGGAGTCAGAATGTTGTTTTACTTGTATTACTTTAACTGTGACCAGAGACTCTGTGATGGGTGTTATATTAATCACACTAAAATTTTCCCATATACATAGGAAAGAGCTCAGAACAAGCAGCAGAAAGAGCAGTTGGAACGTTTGTGGAAAGACATGGGCTCTGTGGCTATGAAGAGCAGCTCACTTGCAGGTAATGGAGGGGCTAGCTGAAAAGTAATTTAACCTCAGAAGAGTCTCTAAAGAGTTTTCCTTGAAAATCCTTTGAAGCTTTTTTCTCTGCAAGAAAGTATAAAAGCAACCCCCTCTCCACCATCCTGCTCTGGCTGTGAGCTCCGGGTTCAGAGATGGGCAGCAGGGGACAGAGAAGGTGGTTACTGTGTGCTGCAGCATGCCCATCTTCACCACAGCTGGGGTTAGTGTGTGTGGGGGGCGGAGGGGAGAGTAGACACACATCCCTCATATTTCCCCTGTTCCATCCTTCCTCTCCATGCTGTCCCCTGACCCATCTCACGCCCCTCTGACCACATTACTCCATCCTCTTCTCTTTTCCCTGCCCTGTCCCATCCCTCCCTTGCCTCCTCCTTCCAGCCTCTTGTTCTTCCCCCTCCATGTGCACTCACCATTGTACAGGAACAAGACCCAGCACACCTCGAAGGTGATGGCAGCAGGCACTAGGACCCAGCAGGTAGCATCCTGGAGCTGGCTGCTTCAGCTGGGGAGAGGGGCCAAGCAAGCCTCCCTTCCCCTTTTTCCTCTCCCCCAAGCTGAGCAGAGCTTGGTTCTCACCTTCCCCCATCCTTTTCATTCTCTGCCTTCCCTGCTGGCAGGAAGGACTCCAGCAGGTTTGTGAGGCACCATCTCCCACTCAGCTGGACCCACCCCTGGGGGCAGCAAACTTTGAATTATTTTATCACACAGCTGGGTTGCAGCTGTGTGCCAATTGGGCTGCAAGGAGATTGAACACCACTGATCTAGAGCATGTGTCTGGGGGAGCCATGGGGTGTGGTCCATACTCGTAGGACCAATAGTTGTACCAATTGTAAGACCAGTAAGTTGTGGTTGCTGCACACAGATGCTTACATTGGGAAATGGTAGGGAATTAGGTTTTTGTCAACATGAGACTTAGTTTTTAGAAGCTTCTCTTTTTCATTAGGTTCTTCTGATACTTCTGCATTGGGCCCCTCTGACTTGATCATGACCCGAGGAACTTTGGAGGAGGAAGATGAAGAGAAAGAGAGCGATAGTGATGATATTGACCATCAAGGTAAGGGAGAGCAAGGCTGCCTGTGGCTTGGAATTATACAACACTACCCCCTGAGAGGGGAGATCAGAGACTCAAAAGAGTGACTGCTTTGGTGAGCGTAAGAGGTCGGGGCTGTCCCTCCCGTCTGTCTGGGAGGGAAGCTTCTACCCTCATTACATTGCCCTGAGGGGCAAAACTAAAGAAAGAAAGATTAGCTCAGCTGACCCTGCCCCTCAGGGAGAAGAGGGCCATAAATGGTCTCGGGGCTGAAGCTCTCAGGTAGGATGAAGCACCAAACAGTCTAGGGGCTGTGGCCTTGTAGCAGGCAAGCAAGCAAGCAAGCAGGCCTATGGTGTGATTGTTGCCACCCCAGGGATAAGGGAACCTAGTCCACAGTGGAGGGGTCCCAGCTGAACATGCTGACCCACTTTCAGGCCATGATACAACCAGATTATTGTTTGGCTTTCCTGATCTACTTTCTACACTCTCTCCCTCTAGCTGGGCTTCCGGGTCATTGTCCATCTCCTTGGAATAAACAGCAAATGGCAATCCTAACAGCCCCTCACCATCCCAGGTGGCTGGCAGCTCCTTGGCATCCTCACTGTGGTAGCAGTTGAACTTGAGCTTTGTCTGTGAGGGAGAGATTGCCTTCAGTGACTCTAGCCCGACTGAGCTAGAGGGCTCGCCTTTTATGTTTCCCCTTCCGGTTCCAGTCCTGCCTTTCTGCTTCTCTTGGGTGGGTGTCCTGGTTCCACCCACCAGGGGATGGGCAAGGATTTCTCCCTGTCTGTCTCAAGGGAGGCCACACCTCTCATTACAGGGAGAGAGCTGATTCAGGGTTGAAGGTCAAGTAAGGTGGGAGGCCAAGGATCAGAGAGGTCATCAATGTAGCCTTTGGAGATACCAAGGGGTGAGGGTGGGAACTTGTGAAGAGAGGAAGAGTGTGAGGAGGAGAAGAAGCTGAATTGATCAGAGTCAGGGAGAGGCAGATAACTGTCTGAACCCCTTCAAAGTCATCATCCAGAAGGAGCAAGTGGTGACAAAAAGATCATTGCAGTCTGCCCTTACCCACCAGAGTCACAGCTGCCAGGACCATCTCCACAGCAGTGGTGATGAAAAGGGAATCATGGCTTCTGCTCTCAGGATTCCAGAAGGAGATACAGACCACAGTAGAGAACCTCCCCTGTGAGGCTGTCAAGCTGTTCACTGAGAAGATTCCAGGGCCACCTTCATGTCACTGACAAATCTACATGCTGGGGCAAAAGAAATGTTTGAGCCCTCAATACCATCACAGGCCTTATTTGTTTCAATTCATATTACAATGACACTATGAGCCTTAAAGAAAAAAGGGAAAATTCAACACCCTTCCCCATCCCTCTTTGGGGATCATTCTTATGAGAGTCTACTAAGGCAGAAGATAGATGGCCTCCTGTAGTTAGGAGCCATAGAATCTGTACTTCAACAGCTACGAGATGAGGGGTTCTGCTCTCATTACTTCCTAATACCCAGAAGAAAGGGAGGTTGGAGACCCATTTTAGCCGTCAAAGCTCTCGACAGATTCATCAAAGCTCAGAAGTTCAATGTTCGTTCTGTCACTGGAACATGGAGACTGGTTTTCAGCCCTCAACCTACAGGACAACCGCTTTCATATTTAATTACTACCAGCTCCCAGACACTTTCTCAGATTCACTCTCGGACACAACCACTACCAATACAGAGTCCTCCCTTTTCGATTTTCATCGGCACAAAGAGTATTTTCCAAAGTCGTTTTAGTGGTGGCAGCTTATCTATGGTCATGAGATGATGAGATACCATTACTTGGATGATTTACCTCATCAGAGTCTGATTGTCTCAGGAGGCTCAGCCACTGACACCATGGTATGCTTTTTCTTGAAACTGAGCCTACAAATTAATTCCCAGAAATTGACCCTCGCAAAAGTGCACCACTTGGAATTCCTAGGGACCGACCTAGAGTGCTGCAAGCCATAACCTTCCTACCTCAAGACAGATTCCTATCCCTGGTATCAGGGATAGACATAGCTCAATGTAGCCCTAGAGGTGCCAGCCAGAGTGCCCCCAGCTCTTGGGGCATATGGCAGCAAGCATGGTGGTAATTCTGTATGCCAGACTTCAAACCCAATGCCTCCAACAGTGGTTCAGTTTGGTTTACAGACCAAACAAACAAAGTCTGGACAAACCCTTGTCACTATCCACCAGAATCACGGACTCCCTGGACTGGTTGAAAAACCCAGCCAGTACATAAAAAGGGACCCCCATTTTGCAGGCATTACTTTGTCACTTCTTAATACCGACACATCCCTCATAGGCTGGGGGAGCATTTAAACTGTCTCACAACACAAGGCATATGGTCACCTGCAGGGATATTCCTAATAATCCATTCCCTCAAATTGAGAGTAGTCAGGAATCCTTGTTCCCACTTCCTTCCACTGAGGGCAGGGTCATCTATGAAAATCCTACCAGACAACATAGCCTGCATGTATTATATCATCTCTCAAGGGGGAGCCAAATTTCCCTTCCTGTGCACAGAAGTGATGAGACTATGGAACTGGTGCCTCTCTCACAAGCCATCTTGTCACAACTAGGCTGGGCGCTGGGCTGTTCTTGGTGGTAACAGAGGACAGAACAAGGAGCAATGGTTTCAAATTACAGCTGGGGAGGTCGAGGTTGGATATTAGGAAAAACTTTCTCACTAGGAGAGTGGTGAAGCACTGGAATGGGTTACCTAGGGAGGTGGTGGAATCTCTGTCTATGGAGATATTTAAGGTTCAGTTGGACAAAACCCTGGCTGGGATAATTTAGGGGGAGTGGTCCTGCTTTTAGCAGGGTTTGTACTAGATGACCTCGTGAGGTCCCTTCCAGCCCTAGGATTCTAAGATTCTATGACTTATATTCCAGGCTTTCAAAACTCGACAACTGACAAACTCAGTTGCAAATTCCCACATGATCATGAGTAAGAGATGCACCACCATCAGTATTTCATAACGTATTCATGTTGTGGGTGACACCATCCACAGAAATTCATCCCTAACGTAATCTTCTCTTTTTTTTTTTTTTTTTTTTTTTTTTTTTTTTACATGAATCAATGTATTTGCCTTCTACCCCAAGGCTTGGTGAGACTATGCCATACTGCATACCTTAGGCCACTGTTTCACAATCAGAGGTACGTGTACTCCTGGGAGGTACACAGAGGTCTTCCAGGGGTACATGAACTCATTTAGGTATCTGCCTAGTTTTACAACAGGCTACATAAAGAGCACTAGCAAAATCAGTACAAACAAAAATTTCATACGATTGGTTTATATTGTGCTATGAAACGCAAGTACAATGTTTATATTCCAAATGATTTATTTTATAGTTATATGGTAGAAAGTAAGCAATTTTTCAGTAATAGCGTACTGTGACACTTTCATATTTTATGTCTGATTTTGTAACACAGTTTTTAAGTGAGTTGAAACTTGGGGTGCGCAAGATAAATGAGATTCCTAAAAGGGATACACTGGTCTAAAAAGGTAGAAAACCATTACCTTAAATGTTAGGCGAACCCTTGCATTCTGCCTTGATAGGACTAAAGCCTTCAGGAAGTCTCTGCCTAGAGACTATACCTTTCTATGGTGGAAAGGTCTAAGGGCCCAGCAGTGTCAGCCCAAAGACTCTAAGTGGGTCTCAGATTGTATCAGACAGTGTTACCAAACTTGTAACATGACCCCTCCAGAATCATTCCATACACATTCCACGAGACTGATCTCATCTGTCATCGCCTTTAAAGATGTCCCCATCTCGGAGACCTGCAGAGTGCCGACATGGGCATCAGTCCACACTTGATAGAACAGTATTCGATCACAGGAATTCTGCTTCTAATGCCGTCTTTGGCCATCATCTGTGATGAGCCTGACATGGAAGTCACAGCCGTCCCAAAGACATACTGTTCAGGATTCACAATGGAAAACCACAGGCACATTACTCAAAGAAGTTGTGCAGTATATACTGTTCAGGATTCACAATGGAAAACCACAGGCACATTACTCAAAGAAGTTGTGCAGTAACAACGGTTCTTTGAGATGTGTCCACCTATGGGTACTTCACTACCTGTCTTCTTCCCATCTACTTTGGAGTTCTGGCTTATGACTCAGCAGCAGAGAAGGAATTGAGTTTGGTTAGCCTGCATGTGCTGCCTAGCTTCATGGCACAACATGAGGAGAGGCAGTGCATGCACAAGCTCAATGGACTCTGCTACATAAGTTCTGCAGTCAGCAGCGCAGGAACATCTATAGTGGAGCACCTGCGGGGGACACGTCTCAAAGAACCACTGTTATTGTACAAGGTGAGTAACTTCTGCTCCCTCTCCAGTTTTTTAGCAGCCTTCCTAAAATGTGGACACCAGAATTGGATGTATAAATCCAGTATTGTTCTCACTAAAGCTGTATACAAAAGTAAAATAATCTCCCTATTCCTACACACAGCTTCCCTGTTTGTATATCCAAGAATCCCATTGGCCCTTTTTGGCACAGCATTGCCTGGGAGCTCATGTTCAATTATTTCTTTACTAGGACTCCTAAATTCTTTTGAATCATTGCTTTCCAGACAGTGGCATACCATGGGGGACCAGGCCTCAAGGCACCAGGCTGCAGGGAAGTGAGTGAGGCCACCCCGGCCAGGCTGGGTTAGGGTCAGGCTGGAGCCGGATAAGTGCGGGAAGGGGGGCAGTGCAGCACACCTGGCCAACCCTTCATAATGGGTCAGGGGGCCAAAGGGACTCTGGGGGTGCCCCTTAGCACCTCCCTCCCCAGACGTCACGAAGGGCTGGCTCAGTCCCCCTCCCCAGGCTGGGAGGGAGGGAGAGGCCACCCTGTGGCCCCCAACGCACCAGTCTCTGGGGCTGGAGCAGCAGGTAAGTTCAGGGGAGCACTGCCTGGCTAAGCCCTTCTCAGAGATGGTGGGGGGGCACAGGATGTGCCGAGGGGTTCCCTCTCCTGCCCCCAGCAGCATGAAAGCCCCTTCCCTCCAGCTTTGGGGTGAGGCAGTCCTTTCAGAGCCAGCACTGGGCTGCAGAGGGAGAGGCACAAGAAACCTTTGTTATGTCTGTTTCCAGGATACAGTCTTGTAGATATGGTCTGAGGTCTTTGATCCTAGATGTTAGACCTTGCATTTTACTATATAAAAAATGCATGTGATTCAGGTATGCCCAGTTCGCAAGTGATCTTGATCATTCTGTAGAATTGATCATTATTTACCACCACCAAATTTTGTATCATCTGCAAATTTTGTCAGCAATGGTTTTACTTTTATATTTACATTGCCAAAAAGATTAAACAGCAGTGGGTGAAACTCCACTAAAAACATCCCTATTTAGTTGATTCCCCATTGTTGTTACTTTTATGACCATAGCACCTAGAAGCCCTAGTTTCTTCTTCAAGTGCTGCTCATGTCTATTCCCACTGTAGGTGCATGCGCGCCCGTGTGCACAGCCATTGGAAATTTTCCCCTACCAACCCCTGCCTGGCGTCCAGCGCCCCCTGGAGTGTCATGCCTCCACTGAGGTATACTAGGGGCGCTGGGACCCAGCCCTCCAGTCTTCTTTCCGCCTCGTGGCCAGCCATTGGAACTCAGTCTTGCTCCAGCAGGACTCTTCCCCTTAGTTAGTTTAATAGTTAGTTTTAGCTGTAGTTAGAGTAAAAACAAAAAAACCCCTCGTTCATATACACAGTTAGTTGTTCAACCGCCTAACACCAGTTCACCCGGAGCTATGCCGAAGTCCCCAGGGTTCAAGCCCTGCTCAGGGTGCGGCAAAGCGTTTCCCCTAAGTGACCCTCACGACAGCTGCTTAAAATGCTTAGGGGAAACCCACCGTAAAGAAACATGTAAGATTTGCAGGGGTTTTAAACCCCGGACACAAAAAGACAGGGAGAACAGGCTGAGGGCGATTCTGCTGGAGGCAGCCTTGGGTCACCGGCTCGGCCTCCACCCCGACACCGACAACTCCCCGGGACCCAGCTTCCCCAAGGCACCAACGCCTCTCCCAGGATCCAGGGTGTAGCAGCTCCCCTGCAGTCTCGGCGGCGCAAGGTTTGAGCTCCACTGGACAGAGGCAGAGGGATCAGGAAACCCCAACCTCCCAGCAAGAGCCTCCACCGGCCCTGTTCCCCGGTTCTCCCAGGGGCACGAAGGACTCCCTGCTGCTCCCAATGCCGTCCATGCCAGAGGCGTTCCTAGTGGCCAGATACCTGCTGGATCTCCCGACCCCTCCCAGGGACCGGGGTCCCGACCGCCAGCCTACCTCAGTCCAGGAGGTCCCGGTTCCGACTCCACCCCGGGAAGTGGACTCTCGGTACCGGCTCAGCGCCGGCCAAACCTCTTCTGGATCCCCCCGGTCCTGGAGTGACCGGTGCAGCACAGCCCGGTACCGCAGGGAGAGCTCCTCCCCAGCCCGGGACCCACGCACAGGGAAACCCCAGTACCGCAGGCACCATGGCTGCCGCTCTGGTCAGCAGTGCTGACCTGGTTCCATCAATTCAAACCCCTCTGCACTGTTCCCAAGAAAGGGACAGGACTGACTGGACCAGGCAGGGCTCTGGGCTTGAGCCCAGCTCTTACAAGGCCCCCCCAGGCACCGATGAGTTCGCCCCCTATAAGGGGTCACAGAACCCGGGCACAAGAAAAGAAAGTGGGGACCAGGGAAAGGAGGACCTCACCTTCCCCCTCTTCCTCCACGATGAGCTCAGCCACACCAGAGTGCCGCTCCGCCAGTCGTCACCAGCACAAGCGGCAAGGGATTCGCAACGAGAGGAACAGGTCCAGATCCCAAGAGAGAAGGGACCGTAAGAGGAGACAGCGCTCTTGGTCTCCCCCTTCGGACTCCCACCACCCTAAAAGGCATGAGAAGCCCCGGGGTAAAGACGGAGACCAAACAAATCCGTGGGTAGTGACTCAGGCTCAATGGCCATACTGGATGTCGTGCGTAGCCCCGGAGAACTCCATCTCTCAGTCACTCCCATCCCTAAGTAAGAAGTCAGCCCCTCAGCGCATTCCACCCTCCAACGCGGAATGCTCTGACTCTGAGGGCCAATTCTCCTGGGCAAGACTGGATTACACCTTACCTCCCACAAACCACTCCTGAGCCCAAACTGGAAGCCGCTGCTAAGGGACCTTCTAACGTCCCAGACGATTTCAAAACCTACCAAGAACTGCTGAGGAGAGTAGTGTCAAATCTAAACATGCAAGCACAAGAACTCAGCGAGACTACATACAGCCTCTTTGATGTCCTAGAACCAGGTACACCATCCAGAGTGGCGCTGCCGGTTCACGATGGAGTTCTCAAGATCATAAAAGCGCTGTGGCAAACGCCTGCTTCTGTGCCCCCAACCTCCAAGACAGCAGAAAAAAGATACTACGTTCCCACCAAAGGGTTTGAATACCTGTTTGGACATCCCACCCCAAACTCCCTAGTGGTGGACGCAGCGAACCAAAAAGACAGGCAGGGGCAACCGAGCCCAACGCCCAAGAATAAGGACCACAGAAGACTGGATAACCTGGGAAAGAAGTTTTATTCGACAGCAACACTCCACCTCCATATCACTAACCACCAGGCGCTCCTGGGGAGGTACAACTACAACCTGTGGAGATCTCTAAAGTGCTTCAGTGACTCCCTCTCCCAAGAGCAGTTGCAGGACTTCCTCACGATCCAAGAGGAAGGTTTAGCGGTGGCGAAGGCTTTACTCCAAACTTCTTATGACTCCACCGACACTGCCGGAAGATCCATCGCCTCAGCTGTTTGTATGAGAAGGGCAGCTTGGTTACTCTCCTCTGGCCTCTCTCAAGAGGTTCATCAGAACATCCAGGACCTTCCGTTTGAGGGCCCAGAGTTGTTCTCCAAAAAGACTAATGAAAAGCTGCATGGCCTAAAGGACTCGCGGGCCACTCTGAGATCCCTGGGCCTGTATAATCCAGCCCCCATGTGACGTGCATTCAGACCTCTACCTGCGGGGCCCCAGCAGCAATATAGGTCCCACTTCCAGAGATTCGCTCTCTATAGGCAAAGAGACAGAAACAGAAACTCAGGGAGGCGACAGCAAAATACAAGCGCATCTTCTACACCCCTTCAGAAAAACGTTCAAGACGCCCACCGGGCGCTAGGAGACAGTTTTGATGGTACCTCCAGGGGTGCCCAACCAGTCTCACACCAAATCGCCCTCCTGTTCCTGAACCGCCTGTTCCCCTTTGTCCGGGAATGGTCCAGGATAATGTCAGACAGATGGGTCCTAAGAACCATTGCCAGGGCTTATTCTATCCAATTCTCGTCAACCATCCCCCACCTCCCATCACCTTCGTTCCTCCCCAGGGAGCCCTCCCACGAACAGACACTTATCAAGGAAGTGCAATCTCTACTCTCGCTGGGAGCGATCACAAAAGTCCCACCTCAGGAAAGAGGAAGAGGTTTTTACTCCAATTACTTCCTACTCCCCAAACCAAATGGAGACTTCAGACCTATCCTGGACCTATGAAAACTGAACAAATATATCGTGAAACAAAAATTCAGGATGGTGTGTCTAGCGTCCATCATTCCCACACTCGATCCCGGAGACTGGTTTGCCGCCCTCGACTTGAAGGATGCTTCTTTTCATATAACTATCCTTCCGGCTCACAGGTGCTTCCTTCGTTTCAGCCTAGCTGGAGAACACTACGAATTTACTGCTCTACCCTTTGGCCTTTCATCGGCCCCGTGTGTTTTTACGAAATGCATGGCAGTGGTGGCGGCTTACCTCCGTCGCAACCGGATGGACATATTTCCCTATCTAGACGACTGGCTAATCGGGAAAATCCCGAAGCCAAGTCAGGTCAGCCGTGGCGCTAGTTTTGAGTACATGCCACAGACTGGGCCTCTGCATAAACAAACAGAAGTCCACTCTAGACCCAATACAGAGCATAAATTTCATAGGGGCAACACTAGACTCTTGTCAGGCCAAGGCGTTCCTGCCAGTGGACCTGATCACCACCGTAGAACATTGCCTAACGACAACGTCCAGACACTGCCTACAAATACTGGGCCACATGTCCTCTTGTACCTCGGTGGTCCCTCTAGCTCGTCTGAAATTTAGGCCCCTCCAGACTTGGCTAGCAACGGTGTACCGCCCATCCCTTCACTCTCTGGACAGAGTACTTACCATTCCAAGCGGGGTTCTGTCTCAACTAAGCTGGTGGAAGGATCCAAGGACGGTCTTAAAGGGGGTCCCCTTTATGCCAGAAGCCCCCTCACTAACATTAATATCGAACGCCTCGGACCTAGGGTGGGGAGCCCATATAAGTTCAGGAGCAAGGACCCAGGGGATATGGTTCCAGACGGAGAGGGATCTGCACATCAACGTCAAGGAACTAAGAGCCATATACTTGGCATGCAGAGTGTTCTGCAACCTCTTGGGAGGAAAGACGATCAGAATCCTAACAGACAACTCAGCAGCTATGCGCTATATAAACAAGCAAGGAGGGGTCAGATCCCCAGCTTTATGCAAGGAAGCCACTGCGCTCTGGGATTTCGCTATAGCTCACCGTATAAATCTAATAGTGGCACACCTACCGGGGATAAAGAATACAGAAGCAGACCGATTAAGCAGGATATCCTTACCTCACCATGAGTGGTCTCTTCACTCCAAAATCACATCCAGGATCTTCCAACAGTGGGGCTATCCCAAGTAGACCTTTTTCGCCACTCGCCAGAACAGGAAATGCGAACAGTTCTGCTCTCTCCAGAGCACGGAGTCGGGGCTGTAGCGGATGCCTTCCTCATGACGTGGTCAGGGTGCCTACTTTATGCTTTCCCTCCGATTCCCCTGCTCAACAGGGTGATTCTGAAAATCAAACAAGACAAATCGGATATTATACTGATCGCCCCAGCATGGCCTCGCCAATGCTGGTACACAACAATACTGGACCTGTCAATAGCGACCCCCTGGGAACTCCCGGTCCTTCCAGACCTACTCTCCCAGGATGCGGGTCGGGTTCTCCATCCAGATGTCTCCAAGCTGCACCTCACAGGCTGAAGACTGCATGGCTGAATCAGGAGGAGCGATCTTGCTCAGAGGCCATTAGGCGGGTGCTCCTTGGTAGCAGAAAACAGTCCACACAAAGTTCCTATTGCTCCAAATGGACACGGTTTTCAATCTGGGCACATCCCATGAACATGGCACCCTCACAGGCCCTGATTCAGGGAATTCTGGACTATCTCCTGACACTAAAAAATAGAGACCTCTCCCTGTCATCTATCAGGGTACATCTGGCGGCCATTTCAGCCTTTCATGCTCCTATTCAGGGAAGGTCGGTGTTCTCCCATCCTATGGTTTCGCATTTTTTTAAATGAATAGAAAGGCTCTACCCCCAGACACGGAACCCAGTCCCTCAGTGGGACCTTAATTTGGTCCTCAAGCAGCTCACGAGACCCCCCTTTGAGCCGCTGGCCACCTGTCCTCTCCTGATCCTTTCATACAAGGTGGTGTTCCTAGTAGCAATAACCTCCGCAAGGTGGGTTTCAGAACTAAAAGCCTTGACATCCGAACCGCCGTATACGGTTTTCTTCAAAGACAATGTACAGCTCAGACCACACCCGGCATTCCTCCCCAAGGTCGTCTCAGACTTCCACTGCAATCAGGACATCTTCCTACCAGTGTTTCACCCTAAGCCGCACCAATCTGAACAGGATCGCAGGTGGCATACGCTGGACGTGAGGAGGGCACTTGCCTTTTACATTGACCGCACAAAGCCCTTCCGGAAGTCCCCGCAGCTTTTTGTAGCCATGGCGGACCGGATGAAGGGCCTCCTGGTCTCTGCTCAGCACATTTCGGCATGGGTGAAGGACGTATCAAGTTATGCTACACCCAAGCTAAGGTAACACCACCAGACATGGTGACGGCCCACTCTACGAGGGCGCAGGCCTCTTCGGCAGCCTTCTTGGCCCACTTACCTGTTCCGGACATCTGCAGAGCGGCAACGTGGTCCTCCGTCCATACCTTTGCCTCCCAGCACGCCAGGGATGACGCTGCCTTCGGGAGAGCGGTGCTGCAGACAGTAAACCATTAACTCCTCCCACCATCCAGGTATGGCTTGTGATTCACCTACAGTGGGAATGGACATGAGCCGCATTCGAAGAAGAAACGACGGTTGCTTACCTGTAACTGTTGTTCTTCGAGATGTGTGCTCATGTCCATTCCAATACCACCCACTGTCCCCGCTTTCGGAGTTAGCGGAAAGAAGGGACTGGAGGGCTGGGTCCCAGCGTCCCCTAGTATACCTCAGTGGAGGCATGACACTCCAGGGAGCTCTGGACGCCAGGCAGGGGTTGCTAGCGGAAAATTTCCGATGGCTGTGCACGCGGGCGCGCAAGCACCTAAAGTGGGAATGGACATGAGCACACATCTCGAAGAACAACAGTTACAGGTAAGCAACCGTCTTTTGTTGATCAGAACCCTGTGCTATGTGCTGTACAAACACAGAACAAAAAGATAGCGCCTGCCTCAAGGAGCTCACTATCTAAGGATAAGATGAGATAACAGACGGACGGAGGACAAGGGGTCAGCATGATAGACAGTGGTCTTAGCACACCAGTTGCCTAACCATTGTCAAGTTTTTTGTAGGCATCATGATAGAGTATTGAGGAGGGATTTGAAGATGGAGAAGGAGATAGCTTTGTGGAAGTTTGTGCAGAGAAAGTGTGAGGAGCAGCATGGGAGAAAGCATGAATGTGCTTTTCTGAAAGTACAATAAGTGCCCATTAGAGGCTGCCACCATGGGTCAGCAACTCATTAGCGAATGATGTAATTGGTAAGGTGGGGTTTGACCATGAAGGGCCTTGAAAATGAATGCAGACAGGTTGTGTTTGATGTGATAGAGAAGGATGCAAAGAGAGGTGTGGCTTGATCAAAGCGATAGGCTAGGAAAAATTTTTGCAGCTAGCGTTCTGAGTAGATGTAAGCCATGCAAGATTACATTTGTCAAGGCTAAAGAATCACAGAACATTAGGGTTGGCAGGGGCTTCAGGAGGTAATCTAGTCAAACTTCCCTAAAGAAAAGGATGTTGCAGTAATTGAGATGTGAGACTTGGAAGAGAGTTTTAGCTGTGTGAATGGATAAAAAAGACCAGATCTGAAAGAATCGGCAAGGTTTAGACTTTGTCTGGATGTGAGGTCCTAGTGTGAGTATGATTAAAAGATGAGTGCTAGGCAGGATTGTGGTGGTGTCCACTGAGATAGGAGGTGATGGGTAGGATCCGGGGGGGGGAGATGAGAAGCTTTGTTTGTAATTATGTTGAGCTTGCGCTAAAGGTTCGACATTCATTCTCCTGGAAGTTTCTTGGACTTGCGTGGGCCAAGGAGATGAAATCCTGGGTAGACATTTTCCCTTTTCTTCTAAGTGTTCCCAGTAGCCTTATTTCCACTTAACCTCAGAATCTTAAGCAAGGTAGTAGCTGGCTTAATACTGAATTAAGACTTTTTTCTCCCCCCCTCCCCAGTCACTGAGGAAAGCCATGAAGAACCAGCCTTCAAAAACTTCATGCAGGAGACAAGGTTGAAGTACCAGAGTAGAAGCAGCCACTAGAGAGACTTTCAGAAGCAGGGCTGCAAACCCTTTGAATGAAAAGAACAGCGAAGAGCAAACTGTCGTCCACCTCCTGTACTAGGAAGACACCAGTGCAGCCTTTTATGGACTCTTACTTCTGTGGGGCACTTTCTCTGATATTTAAAATATCTGTATCTGCAAAAATCAATTGGTTACTGTGACTGTCGGAGTTCTGACTTCAGATGTTTAATCCTTTGCCATTTTGACTTTTAAAGGAAAATAAGGATTGCATTTTGCTCTTTTTTCCAAATGGTTTTGCTCTGTCTTGTTGGGAGGTTGAATTTCCAGGTGTCTCAGCATTATTGTTTGGAGCTTTGGTCCATCACCAAACGTTCAACACCATCACCATGTTCAAAGCTGATGGTTTCTCTGGGGTGCAGGGGATAGGAGAGACCTCTGCTTGAAGGCTCTTCTGGAAAATGTTTCCCTTCAGCCGTGGTGTTGGCTCAAATTTAGAAGGCTGAGGCAACAGTCTGGTGTTATAACTGCCAGAGGCTCCATTTTAAATGAATTCACTATTAATTTCTGCAGCCATAATTTGATTGGACATTAAAAAGATCTTTCCAGGAACTTGCTTCTAAATGGCGTTTTCTCTGAGTCACTGAAACAAGGTTACTGAAATGTCACTGCAATCCTATGTTTGATATTTTATTTTGTTCTGTAATTTATTATAAAGTATTTTTCGCTACTGAGAAATGGCTTAGTGGTGATTGGGAACGACAGAGTTGGACTCATTCTTGCTCTGGGAAGGTCTCTGAAATAAGCTTGCTCTACATGCTTGCAGCACACCCAGAAAGACAGTATTAAGAGAGAGCTGTATCCCTGAGGTCATAGAATTTGGAGTTGTGAAGCTAAATCAGGTCACCTGGCCATTACAAGAACAGGACCAGACACATTGAAAGCACAGGTGATGCAGGAAGTGTTGCTGGGGATTCAGATGTTGTTCCTTCCCGCTGAGTCAGAAATGAACCAATGCCTTGTATAGTGTTGTGGGCACTACTGTGCTCATAGACTCTAAGGTCAGAAGAGACCAGTATAATCATCTAGTCTGACCTGCACATTGCAGGCCACATAACCTCACCCACCTACTCCGGTAATAAACCTCTAACCTATGACTAAATTATTAAAGTCCTCAAATCATGATTTAAAGACTTTAATGTACAGAGAATCCACCAGCAATTGTTATGCCCATGCTACAGAGGAATGTGAAAACCCCTCAGCCATTTGCTAATCTGCCCTAGGGGAAAATTCTTTCCTGACCCCAATATGGTGGTCAGTTAAACCTTGAGCATGTGGGCAAAACTCATCAGTCAGACACCCAAGAAGGAATTCTCTGTAATAACTCAGAACCCACACCATCAATCATGTTGTCAATCTGCCATCAGGAAGCAAAGGCTAGCCGAATGAGACTGTCCTATTATACCAGTTTTGAAATCAGCTAGATTTTTGGCCCCCATTGCTCCGTTTGGAATGCTATGCCAGAACTTCACTCCTTTGATGGATAGAAACCTGCATCTAAGTCTAAACTTCCTGTTGGCCAGTTTATATCCATTAGTTCTTGTGTCCACATTGGCGCTGAACTTAAATAATTCCTCTCCCTCTCTGGTATTTATCCTTCTGACATATTTATACAGAGCAATCATATCTCTCCTCTTCTTTTGGTTAAGCTAAATAAGCCAAGCTCTTTGAGTCTCCTCTCATAAGGCAAGTTTTCCATTCCTCGGATCATCCTAGTAACCCTTCTCTGCATTTGTTCCAGTTTGAATTAATCTTTCGGAAGCATGGGAGACCAGAACTGCACACAATATTCCAGATGTGGTCACCTTGTACAACGGTACTAACACCTCCTTCTCCTTCGAGTGATTGCTCACGTCGACTCCAATTAGGTTGCGCGCGCATCATGCACGGCTGCCAGAAAGGATTTCCCTAGCATCCCCAGAGGGTCGGCTACAGAGCCCCCTGGAGTCGCGCCTGTATAGCGCGCCTTATAAGGGCTCGCCGACCCTTCCCCTGCCAGTTCCTTCTTACCGCAGTGACGGCTAGTCGGATCTTGGGTCTCTCGTGGTAGAGATCCGCCCTAGCATTCCTCTATCCTGATCGTTCTGAAGTTAGCTAGTTTTTATTTTCATCGTTAATAGTTTATTTAGTAGTAGTTGCTGAGCCCGGGGGCCGGGGCATGCCTCGAGCCCCAGGCTTCAAACAGTGTGTGGAGTGCAACAAACCTATGCCCAAGAGCGACCCGCACTCCACGTGCCTGAAGTGTCTGGGAGAAAAGCACTTGGGGGAGAAGTGCAAGATCTGTAGATCGTTCCGGCCCAGAACACAAAAGGACTGATCCCAGAGACTAAAGGTACTCCTCATGGAGGCGGCACTTAGACCCTCCCCCAACGCTCCGGCACCGACCACGATCTCGACGCCGTCGAAAAGCTCCCCGGCACCGGGACTTTCGAGCCAGGGCAAGGACAAGGGAGATAGGCACCATGTATCGTCGGTGCCGAAACCGGGCTCCCGGCACTGGTCATCTTCACCGGTACCGTGGAAGAAGCACCGTGCGGACAGAGGCCGGTCACCGCCTCCTAAGGACGGTGCGAGGGGTAAGGACACCGTGCGACCCGCGTTGGGCCACGTAGTTGCCACCCCGAGGACGCCCAGACCGTCGCCTCCACCCCGGGACATGGGGCGATCGAGTCCGGCACCGGTGATCTCCCCTAGTCGGTAGTTAGCGGAGGATGTGGAGATTACAAGGCCTCCTTCCACGCCTGAGACATTCGAGGCCGCCAGGGAGCTCATAGAGAGCACGGTACCGCGTCAAGGCGATCCTGACTCCGCGACCGTCACTCCGGCGTCGGGTAAACCCCGTCAGTCAAAGGGCAAGCCCACGCCGCTGCTGGCCCCTCACACTCCCCGGCACCGCTCCCCGACGCCAAGGCCCACGGCACCGCCATGGTCTCCGAGGAGCGCGTCGCCATCGGAGTCAGAGGCGGGATCGATCGCTTCCGAACGAAGCCGCTCGCGCTCCTCTTCCCGGCACCGCAGAGAGGCGTTCCCGGCACCGTGGGGTCCGGCATGGCAGAACCCCAGCAATTGGCCCTTCTGGACGCCATGGGCATATCACCAGTCTAGGGGGGCTCACTCGTCCCGTTCTCTCTCTACGGCACTGACCTTCTCCAGACCTCGTAGTCGGTCTGAAACAGTCTCCCGCCCGGACTCGGTACCGGAGGGGGATCGGTACCCTTCACACAGCACGGCACCACGAGGGGCCGGCACCGTACCTCCTCCCGAGGATACCGGCACCACAGCCGAAACCTCGTCGCCGCATGATATCCTTGAGGAGAAGGACTCCTCTCTCATCAAGGGTTCCTCTTCTTCATCGCCAGACGAGGCGGTAGCGGGCTCTGCTCCAGCCCCACCGTCGAAGGACGGTAGGGCGCACCAAGACCTCCTTAGGAGGGTAGCCCTCAACCTGGGCATCCAAGCCCAGGAGGTCGTTGAAGATACGGAGGACCCTATGACAGACATTTTGACCTCTTCAGTTCCCTCGAGGGTGGCTCTGCCACTAATAAAGACTATAGATAGAACCATGAAGTCCATCTGGCAGACCCCCTCTTCTGTAGCACCCACCCCGAAGAGGGTCAAAAGGAAATACTTTGTACCACCCAGGGGTTACGAGTACCTATACACCCACCCTACTCCTGGGTCACTAGTCGTGGCAGCTGCCAACGACAAGGAAAGGCAGGGGGCACTGGCACCAACGCCCAAGGCCAAGGATGCTAAGAGGCTGGACATTTATGGCAGAAAAGTGTACTCTACGGGAGGTCTACAACTCCGGGTGGCAAACCAGCAGGCCATCCTGAGTAGGTACACTTTTAACTCTTGGTCCTCGGTTGAAAAGTACATCAACACACTACCGCCGGACTCTAAAAAAAGAATTTACGGCGCTAACAAACGAGGGTAAGGAGGTGGCTAAAGCCTCCCTCCAGTCGGCTCTGGATGCAGCAGATGCAGCTGCCCGAGTGATGGCTTCGGGGATCTC
>ML687963.1:24266-40523 GCA_007922175.1 Pelusios castaneus | reverse complement strand
GCGGATGGACAAGGGGAAGACTTTCCGGCGATCTGTGCACGTGGCACACACACACCTGAGTTGGAATGTACATGAGCAACACATCTCGAAGAACACCAGTTACAGGTAGGTAACCGTTTCTTCTTTAAGGGGTCAAGAAAATCTGAGTTCTGCTGAACTTGCTTCATCATGACCTTTTCCAAAGACAGGATAGAGCCGGTGATGTGGAGCTGCTATTTGCATGAACAGGGTATTTCTTTGCTCTTCTCATAATTTAGCCATCTCGATGAGTGACACGTCCAACTCGCAACTCAGATCTTTTTCCTCTTGTATCCCTTAAATGTATTTTACTGAGTTTTAGTCTAGTAATTGCATTTGTCTACTCCTGTGACAAAGCTGCTACCTGGAGCTAGCCTTTCCTCCTCTGTAGCAGACAGTTCTTATGCATATAGTAACTCCAGAATGTTTCTAGGAGAAAGATGCTGTCACATGTTGCCCCTTCATTATCAGATGCCTCTAAGTGGGATCCAAGGTGCTTGTGCCATGGCAATCTGGAATCTTTTGGAAAGTTGTGCCCTTTGGAGTCACCCTAGTGCCACCTTGTCTCATTATGTTTTGGGGCAAGGGTTAAATAGAAAATGTGGCCGTCCGCTGATGTCATCCACCATTGGCTGTGCGTGTGTAAATACTGCTGTCACAGTCTGACTTTGTTAGGCAGCTTTTGCCTAACCACCGTAGTTTCTCTTTAAAGAGTTCAGATTTAGGATAAGTTTGTTCAATTCTGCTGATGAGGTAAGTGTGAATGAGCTGTATTCTACCTCAGTGTGTTACTGCAGTGTGGTCCAGTTGGTACTAATCATGGCAGACCTGAGAAAAAAAGATTATAAGGGCTGCTTCCTATATGGGACTACTCCTGGAGCCAGATGTACACATCCACTGCCTCTAAGAGCAGTGTATTTTCCATTTCCCCCCAAGCCAGGCAAAGTTTGGGAGTTTCTTTTTGGATCTGGGAGCTCAGGCTGCAAGCATTTGTACTGAAGTCATAACTAAGGAAGAAGTAGAAAGAGCCTTTGGCACTACAAGCTGGAGCACTATGTATGGCTCACGGCAGTTTTTGTCAGCTCCAACATCTTCCTCAGGGCTCCTTAAAGGTATCTTGGCACCACTGGTAGTACACAGTAAGGAGCTGGTTATGGTAGGAAAGCAGAAGCCTGAAGGGGCTCATGAACTAAGGGTGTGCTCCACTGCTCAAGTTCTTGACTGCCATAGACTTTGGCCTCAGCTATCTCCTATTCCCACTTGGTTCCAAAGAACTTGACTAGGGTGTGGCGACAAGTCTGCAGTGCATATGCTTTTTGAGAGCTTCCATTGGATCGTTGAGACTCAAAAGTCACTGAGCACTTGAGTGCTGATATTGTGGGTCAGGCTCCATCCTCAGAACCACAGGCAGCTCCAGAATTCCAGGGTGGTGCTATCTTCAAGTTCCTCTCCATCAATTCTAGAAACAGGTTTAGTCAGAGTTTCTCGTCTCTCTGGTGCTTAGGGGAAAGTAGAAGAAAAAGAAGCAGCGGTGGCTCTGCTCTTTAGAGAACCGTGATTTCACATTTATGGTTCTGGATGTGACCCTCCTCTGCTGATGACTCCATTGGTATCGTCTACAGTAGCCATTTCCAACGTGGGGAGTGGGACCCCGTTCGTGGGTGCCAAAGATTCCGGGGGTTTATGCGGCTTCAGTAATATTGAGGCCGTTTAGACCCCTGAGCTCCACACTGGGAGCAGCAGCCTCAAACTCTGCATCGGCTGAGGTGGGGGAGAAGCCCCCTGAAAGGAGAAGAGCCCCAGGCTCCACTGGCCAGAGCAGAGCGCACCTTCTTACTCCTCTGGCCAGTGGCTCAGCTGAGGAGGAGCAATGCCATACCAGTGGGGGCACAGAGCAGCCCCAGCCAACCTGCCAGAGCCCTCCTCTATTGCCCTCAGTCCATGAGGAATGGAAAGAGGCGTGTGATGGCAACTGCCCAGGGAAAGCTTAGTTTCTTACTCAGGTAAGAGTAATTTTTTATTATTATATAATGTAATAGTAGTAGTATTATATATGTTTATAGGGGTGATATAAATTTATGGCCAGTGAGAGAGTGGGGTTAGGCAGTGCAGGGGATATGAGATGTGCATGTTTTACCTAGTGTTAACTAGGAGAGTTCTCGCTCAAAAAGGTTGGGAACCACTGGCCTACAGGCAACATCTTCATCAGTGCAGTTTCCTTGAGCTCCTACCATTTAGATATATTCCACATCTGAAGAATCTGCAGAAGTGCTGGTGTGACCCGTATGCGCTTAAGGTAGCCCACCTCAAAATGCCAACATCAGGGAAGACTGCAAAAGGGGCAGATTCTCCCAAAACTGGTGGCTAACATTGAAGTTAGGTTCACCGAAGAGTCACAAACTATGCTTTTGATTCCCTACACTGGTAATCTAAAAGGTAAAACAAGAAGTTTCTTGTTTAACCTTTGCCAGACCATGCACCCCTCCACCACTTCCCAATGCTAAGGTGGATGTGCTGGGATCTGTGTTTCAGGAAAAGATCAATAAGCTGGTTTATGTGTGCCCTTTGGGAGATGTTTGTCCAGCTTTGGTATCTTCCAATGACAGCTGGAAGTTCAGCCCAATCAGAAAGTCGCCACTGTTTCCACTCAAAAGCTGCCCCAGATGTTGGTAATTATTGGGGGTTGAGGGTTGGGTTGTTTTACTAACTTGTGGATGTGTGTAAGTGCTTGAGCCTAAGTAGCTTTGAAGTAAGAGCACTTTTGTGTTATACTGTTTCTACCAGTCTGTTAGCTGAACATCCGTGTCTCCATTTGGCTTGTTTCCTGACACCATGTGACATGCTGCACCCCACATACACCCTTATAATGTGATCTGTGTACCTTTCCTGTTCACCCTTACAGTGTAACTCTCTGTGGTCTAATGCAGTGGTTTTCAGACCATGGGTCTCAGACCCTTAAGCACTGGGTCGCAGCACCCCCTGTTTCTGCCATCAAAAGAGTGGAACGCATTGCTGAAAGATGTAATTGTTGGGTCGTGGGCAAAAATGATTGTTTTTCAAGTGGATCCCTAGGGAAAAAAGTCTGAAAACCACTGGTCTAATGTAAAGTATGTCATGTACAGTGTTTTTGGAATGCTGATGGCATGCTCTACATTACTGTTACGGTAGCATGTTTCCTGCAACATCATACATGTGTACAGATATGAAATTCTGTCAGGTCATGTCCCCAAATATGCCTCACATGGCTTGAATAGATGCAGACAAACTCAGAGCTATATTTCCACACCCAGCAGAGGCATGCATACAAGATCAATGTAGCTTAAGCACCTTTGCTCAAGAGGAAAGATCACTCCTATTGCAAGACTCCTGACCGGAGAGGGAGCAGATTGAGGAAAAATGATAAAAGAAGAGACTCCTTTGTCTGAAGTTCTTCCCTGGATTCTGTCTTCTGTGCAACACTAAGGACTGGAAACCTACCCACAGGAGGGGGGAGAATCTTGCTGCAAAACCATCAGCCTCCAGGCGTTTGGGTAAGCTGAATAGAGACTAAAAACAATGACCTTAGTTTAGAATGTGACATTTTCTTTTATTTGATTGTGTTTATTTACTTGACTGACTGATGATTTGATTTTATATTAGCTTGACTTGCATTCACTTAAAATCTTACTGTAGTCAGTAAACTTTTTGTTTGTTTTATCTAAAGCAGTGCAATATTGAATGAGAATATGTGTCAAGGCCTCACTGAGAGCAAAGCTGGTGCACATCAATTTCTTTGATAAATTGATGGACGAGTATAGTGCAGTAAGGGATGCACTGACCCTTGCAACATGGTAGTTCCCAGGGTTGCATTCCAGGAGAGGCTAGTGAGACCACTCTTCCTCTGGATGAGGGACATGCCGCTGTTGTGCTATGCAAGTCCTAATGAGATGCAAACTGCACTTCATCTCTGCAGAGTTTTGCCTAGATCTATGTCAAGCCATGAGCCTAATAGTTGGGAATATTACATAGCGAAACCATACATGTGATGTTGCAACAAGCATATTATTATAACAATGAAGTTCAGCATGCCATGAGTACTGTTTTTGTTCCATGAATTGTTCCTGTCAATACAGTGACTCAGGGATGCTGACGTCACTTTGTCTGATAATGTGGACAGCTTCTCCCCAGGGCCTGATTAAGGCCCCTGAGGGCCTGTGGCTGCCAACTCTTGTGGCACCCCGTCCCCACTGTGGCAGCGCTGGAGGGCTGGCAGGCCCACAGACCAGCTAGCCGAAGTGCCAGCACTTAGCGCTGGGTGGGGGGGTGGCCAACATTGTGAGAGGGCTGGGGCCCTGCGGTCAGAGACTGCGGTCGGTGGTTCTCCTGCCCCATCCCCAGACTGTCTGCTCTGCCCAGCAGGTCCAGGGCACTCCAGGGATGGTGTCATCTGGCGTGCAGTATGGCCTCTGGTAGCAGCACTCCAAGGCCAGGGGCACTATCAGGCCACCATGCAGGGGGCCCCAGGGGGACCAGCCAAGCCAGCCTGAGCCACGGGGGCCCTGGCATGGTGATCTGACAGCACTCCTTGCCCTGGAGTGCTGTCATTGGATGCCACAATGCACACTAGGTGGCCCCGCACTTGGAAAGCAGCTGCCACACTGGCCCACCTTGCCCACTGGGGCAGACCAGCCGGCCCAGGGGCAGGGCGGGAGTGCGTGGACCACGGCCTTTGGCGTTGGAGCACTGGCACCCCCAGGTCCAGCCAGCCTGTGCCAGCCTAACGGGCTGGGCTTTTGCAGGGTGGCGGGGGCCCAGGGCCCTCCAATAGCCTGGGGCCCAGGGCTCTAGCCTCTAAAGCCCCTGCATTTATCCAGCCCTGGCCGTCCCCCAACCACAACAATTTTCACAAATTCCAAGTTGAAAAGATAGCTGAGACCCTATCATTTAGCACACAGGCGTGTTCAGGCACTTGAAGCTCAAAGGGTGGAAAGTAACTTTTAGATTTCTCAGGTGTTGAGGTCATAGCTGAGAATTCTTGTAGAAAGCTCTAACTGGGGGAAGGGGGGAGGGCAGAAGGGAAAGAAGGGACCTAGCTGTTCAGACAGGCTAAATGGATCCTCCCTATGGAGTACAGAAAGCCCCAGATCACCTGCCTTCTTCTGATCTTTGTGGTTGTATTTGGTGAAAGCTCAGGTCAATAATGGTGATGGGAATATGAGGGTAGCTCTCAACTAGGTCATTAACACTTGTTATTATGGGCCATATTGGCTGCATCTCCTCAGCTGGGCAGCGATGGCATGTCATTGCTGAAAAATTTAATCTCCAGCAATTACAGGGTTCTAACAAACATAAACCCAAAGATCTGCTGATGAGACCTGGGAATCCCCTGGCCTCTTTCTCTGGGTTTCAGTATGTTATCTGGACAGGGAAGTAGAAGTTTGGAACAAAAAACTTTCAGCAGAAAAGTGCAGGCTAGTCATGGGCTTGAATCTTTCAGAGAAGGTCCCCAAAGTGTGATACTTTGTGTGTAAAATGGCCGGTGTTTACCTGCCTATCATGATTGCGGTGATCCTGAGTGTATCTGGGGAACAACAGGACTTCTTGTCTGTTTCGTCGGGTGCCAGAATGAGTGAAGTTTCACTTCTTCCTGCCTCTGTAGGGTTTGTCCATGTCCCAGTTCCAACCCGAAAAGTCCTTCCATTACAAAGAGCTAAAGCTCAGCCAATATTGTCAAGGCATCCAGAAAGAAAAAGTATGAACCAGCTCATTTATGGGAAGGAAAATGAGATAGGTAAGTGTCTGAAAGACATCCTTCATCCCCATCCAATCATCTACTGGGGCAGTAACTTGGTTTGAGACGGCCTCTTGTCTCCATTCCTTTGTCTGGCCCCTGCATCTGCATTTTGTGTAGAGATGACTAATAATCTTTGTTGTACCTTTAGTTTATGTCTTCATCAGCATGAACAGTGCAGGGGTGGTTCTGCCCTGCTCCTCTGAACAGCTGGGGACAAAGACATGGATGGATCCCATTTACAAATGGACCAAGGACACTGGGCAGGAAATTCAAGGTTCTGTAAACACACCAACCTCCCTCCTGATACTGACACTCTCTGTGTTAATCTTCCATGTTTTCTGGGCAGATTGTATGAATCATGGCCTCCATTAGGTTAGAAAACCTACAGGGTATCACCCTATTTGTCTCTCTTCTCCTCCCCTCAAAGGGTTTGTGTTGGATCCAGTATTTGTTAGACCAGTTCTGGTGTATTCCGTGTGTTCCTGACCATTGCTAACCTAGGAGCCTGGAGTCTACTACTTTGCTTCTGGACAAGAAGGGATCTCATCCGCATTTTCTCTGTGGTGGATTCATTGGTGGCTTTGCCTCTTCTTGCTTGTAAGAGCTGGGAACATCAGTCTTGCTTGCTGTTACAAATGCTCTGAGCACACTTTGTGTCTGTTTGCCAGCCACCAGCACACAGAACTAGTCCAGTGTGACATTCCCTCCTCTTGCAATCTAGGCTAGTATGTACCTGTGCCACCCTAATGCCTCACTCTTGGGTCCCAGCTTACCCTGCTTTGCTGTGTAATGCCCCACTCCTGGGCCAGCCCATGCTCAGCCTCCTGCATGTAAACTGTCCCTGACTTAGTGAAGGAGCCTTAGTGAAGGCCAGCTCTTCATGGTATAAATTCCCAGCAAACACCCCCAGTCCCTGATGCAACCCTGAGAAGTGCCGTCTTGCAGTGTTGTAAACTGTACCCTGCAAGCTCATTTACACTTGTCCATCAAGTTATCAAATAAATTGATATGTACCAGTTCTGTAACTCTGAGGTCTCTGCACACACTTAATCCACATGCACTGTTTTAGATAAAACAAACAAGTTTATTGACTACAACAAGATTTTAAGTGATTCTAAGTCAGATTTATGTAAATCAAGAGATTAATACTAGTTGGCCACAATTAATTAGGAACTAACTCGCATCCTAAACTAAGATTAATAGCTCAATAGCGTTTCAGTCTGATATCAACTTACAACACAGGCTGGTTGCAATGCATTTTGCGACCAAGCCCCCCTCTCCCTATGGGTAGATTCTCAGTCTTCGGTGTTACTTAGAAGATGGATACCAAGGGAGAGCCCCAAGACAAAGACACTTCATCTTTTAATAAGTTTTCTCCACACCCCTTGGGTTCCGGTGATTGACCATGTCCCCCAATGGGTGTAATTTCTTCCAAAGTGCTCACAGGTGCTTAGGCCAGTCCATTGTTCCTGTATGCATGCCTCTACTGGGCCTGGAAACGCTGCTGTGTGTTGTCTACATCTGTTCAAGTCATGTGAGGCACACATTTGGGGATATGCCATAGCAGAGTTTTATATCTGTACCTATGTATGACATTGCAGGGAACATGCGACCACAACAGTAATGTTCAGTATGCCATGAGCAGTTCGAAAACATCTGAAACGACTTACCGTGCATTTGTCAATACACAGTTACACTATAACAAACCACTCCATAAGGGTGTACGTGGGGTACAGCGTGTCACATTCCGCTTCTGGGGTTATTGTGTTGGGAACAGCATCTCCAGCTCCCTTCTTCACATTTAGGGTGAAATTCACCCCCGGACAAAAGGGCTGGGACCCACCTGAATCTTCCGAGACTTGTCCTGACCTTTTCATTTATGCTAATTCAACCACAATCCTCAAATGTTCCTTAGTTGTATTGTCATCTGGCACCTCCATGGATTCTAAGGGTAGGAGCAACCATTGTGGTTACCTAGGCTGATCCTCCACATAGCACAGGTCAGAGCTTTTTGCCCACTGCATCCTCTATCAAGCTCAATAGCCAACTGTTGAACAAGTGAATGAACTCATGATACTTGTAAGAACCTGGCATCTATTTCCTATTTCCAATGGAGCTGCAGCCAGCTCCTCAATTTGATTTTAGTGGGTTTATCTCTCAGCCAGGCCACCTAGGTCTCCCAAGCTGAGATGAGTTGGGGCACCAAGCCAGGACCTGAGCATTTGACATGAAAATACATGTAGAGTCCTACAGTGTACACATCTGATGTTTAAACAATTTCCTTGTGAATATAAGTTCCAAAGGGGGAGCCATGTTAGTCTAGGTCAGCAAAACAAACAAGGAGTCCTGTGGCACTTTTAAAGACTAATAAATTTATTTATCACATGAGCTTTCTTGGGAGAAAATCCCACTTTCTCAGATGCTTTGAAGATGGGGAACTTACAAAATGGGAGGAAATTAAATGCAGGGAAATGAATGGCACAGGATCAGGTCAGGCTGTAACAGCAAATCAGAATAGGTGTTGGGATTCAAACACTGGGGAACAGCGAGGTCAAATCACCTGTTGTAATGAGAATAGAATCCGTAGTCCCCATTTAACCCTGAGGCAATGGAGTTGAATCTACATATAAATTCCAATTCTGCAGTTTCTCTTTGAAGCTGCGATTTGTTATTCATTTGTTTGAGCACACCTGTTAACAAGTCATCAGTGGAATGAGCAGAGAGATTGAAGTGTCACAGGACTCCTTGTTTGTTTTTCTTGTGAATATAGTTATTTGCACGATCAAGGAACTTCAGCAGATGAAAGTGAGGCCCTTTCAAAATGTGCTACTTAATTGTAGACTGACAAACTCTGGATAATATTCGAGAGGGGAAGATGTTAGGAGTAGATGATGTACAAGGCCTTTTCCATCTCTCAGACTTCTCTGAGCCTATGAGCTAGATAAGACTTCAGAGGGAAAATCCAAGGCCTGGAGTCGTATACCACTCAGTCACTTTGATACCAGTGCCCCAAAATGGCTCCAGAGGGGGTTGTGCCACAGGAAGCAGTGTTGGTGACAAAGTAGTGTGCCCCTGCCCCTGCCCCGTCCCACTCCTGAGCCGTTGCTGACCTAGGGCCTCATTGTGCTAGGAGTGGGGCTGTGCTGCTGGAAGTGACATTTTTTTGGTTTGTGTTTAAACTGAAGGCCCGTGGAAATTTAATTTTTGCCGCCTTAACCTATTCCCTGATCCCACAGTTTCAGCTGGATAAAGGTTAGATCTTTACTTGTTTTAAATTGTTGTGCATTAGGGGTGCTTAGCTGTTAAACAGCTGCTACGTAACACCCCCGAGATGGCTGCATTTTTCAGTGAAGGATAATAGATCATGTGTGTGTGAGAAGTTTTTTTTTTTTTAAATTGGCTGTTAGCCCATATATGTTAGGTGCAGTAAAAACTACTGTCATTAATGGGTATTATGCAAACATAAATAACATATATAACATATATAAACAATATGCTCAGAAGTTAGGTTAACTGAATGTATTATGCTCTTCCTGTAATTCTGTTCACCCATGTTAGGCATCTCAAACACTGTCCAAAGCTAAAGTCGGCTTTGGCATTACAAAATAGGAAACTTGTCAAAGCAAAGATGCATGAATACTGTGGTAATGAAGTATTTTCATGACTCATCAATGTCTGAAATGTTGTATTCAAAACAAGATAGGGGCATGCATAGAGAAGTACCAATGACACAGCTGGCACAAACTAGTGGATTAATAAAAAGTTTTGTAACTTATAAAATCAGACTAGCTGAAATAAGTATCTTTGGAGCACGCGTGCACAGTGAAAATGCTGCAAGCATTTGCTTCCAAGAAGAAGAGTATCATAGAACAGTGGTTTTCGAACTTTTTTCCTCTGGATCCAGTTGAAAAGAATAATTTATGCCCACGACCCAACAATTACATCTTTCAGCAATGCATCCAGTCTTTTGGCAGTGGTAGCAGGGGGCACCGTGACCCAGCACCTGAGAGTCTGCGACCCTATACTGGGTCCCCACTCTAAGTGTGGAAACCACTGTTGTAGAAGGTTAGAGTTGGAAGCGACCTCAGGAGGTCATCTAGTCCAACCACCTGCTCAAAGCAGTATTGTACTTTATTGCTTTGTCTTTTGACAATAAATTTGGCTAAGTTCAGTTATTTGGTCTCTTGAAGATTTATAAGAACTGAGAGTGTAGTTGATGAGCTCCAGAATGGTAGGCTCTATAGAAATGTTAATGTGTAGTATTTTTGTCGTCCTTGTCAGCTGGATGTGGAGCTCTGTGACTGGAACAAAAGGCCACAATCTATAATCTCTCTGTCTCCTCTAGATTCCAAACATTGGTCCATATTGGAGAATGGATCCCTAGCCTTCAAGGACCTTGGCCCAGAGCAGTCTGGAATCTACAAATGCAGTGTCTCCTATTCCAGGGAGGGCAAGCATTACACAAAGCACTTCCACTTCTTTGTCAGGGGTATGGTATGTAATGAGGCTGCTCAAGGTGCAGGGTGGTTGGGGAGAGGGATAAATGGCTCACTTAACCAAAGGTGTAGAGGGCATGGTCTCCTATACTGGAGAGACCCAGGAGGTATGGTTATTGATGCAGGGCTGGGTTTTGGGGAGAGTGCTTGTGGGAATAATTATGGGTTTCTAAGGCTATCTCTACACTGAGATTACAAAAACCCATGGCACAGCCCTATAGCTAAGGAGGAACATGAGTGGGCACTTCTCTGTCCTGTATATTTCTATGCCCCTTTGTAAATAAGGTATGTTCCAATTTTTTCTCCCCCAGTTGCTTATTCTGTTTCCTCAAATGAGTGATTGTAACCCTAAAACCACAAAGTAGTAGTCACAATTCCAGTAGCCCATGGGGGTAAGACGCATAATTGGCTGTGTTTCAGCTAACTGAAGTGAGGTGACCCCATTACATTGCTGCTATAATACAAGATTTCTAACCCTGGTAAGAAAAACAAACAAGGAGTCCTGTGACTCTTTTAAAGACTAACAAATTTATCGCATGAGCTTTTGTGGGAGGAAAATCCCACTTTGTCAGGTGCTTGAAGATGGGAAACTTACCAAATGGGAGGAAAATAAATGCAGGGGAGTGTAAGTCATTGGATCAGGTCAGACTGTTACAGCAATTCAAAGCAGTTACTTAGATTCAAACAATGGAAAATAGCATATTAGAGGGAGGTGAGGTAAAAAGAAGGCAAAATCAACTGTTGCACTAAGAAAAAAATCCACAATCCTTATTTAACTCTAAGGCAATGGTGTCAAATCTGTGTATGAATTCCAATTCTGCAGTTTCTCTTTGAAGCTTTGATTTGTTATCCATCTGTTTAAGTACAGCTATTAACATATCAGTGGAGTGAGCAGGGAGATTGAAGTGTTCCCCTATTGGTTTTTGAATGGTGTGATTTCTGATCTCAGATTTGTGTCCATTTATTCTTTTGTGCAGAGACTGTCCTGTTTGCCCAATGTATAAGGCAGAGGGGCATTGCCGGCAGATGATGGCATAAATCACATTCGTGGATGAGAAGATTAATGAGCCCTTGGCGGAATAGAAGCCCAAGAAAGAAAACTACAGAATGCCACTGGTCATCACCTACAATCCCCAAGTCAAACCTCTACAGCTCATTATCAAGCTTCTATAGCCTATTATACAAGATGATCCCTCACTTTCTCAAGCCTTGGAAGACAGACCTCTCCTCACTCACAGACAGCTCCCCCACTGTATGCAGATATTCACCAGCAACTACAGACCTAAAAACAGAAACATGAAAGGAGGCATCCATCCCTGCAACAAATCCCATTGCCAACTTTGACCACATATCTGCACAAAAGACGCCATCACAGTACCTAATCAAACCAACTACTCCACCAAGGGTTCATTGACCTGCTCATCCACCAGGGTGATTTATACCAGCAGTGCCGCTCTGCCTTGTACATTGGGCAAATATGCTGGAAAGCTATCCAACCCAAACATTTTGCTGAAATTCATATTTTTGTTGCCCGTTTGATCTCTTATCTCTTATGATAGCTTTGTCCATAAACAACACTTATTCTGAAGTTAGGGTATTAAAAGGTAGGCATTCAATGAAAAGATCAGATTTACTAGAGTCAAATTGATTGTCTGATTTATATAAAGTTTGATAGAATTGCTTAGATTATTTATATCTATTGGTTTAGAAATGATACGCCTGTCTTCTTGTCATATAGAAGAAATATGGTTGTTGGTTAGTTTCATCTTAGGTGTTGTGACAAGTCGTTTACCTGCTTCATCTCCCCAGTCTTGTTATCTTTATTTGACCCTATTGAGTGTAAATTTGACTTGGCTAGATAAGCATTCCTCGTATTCACATTTGGCACTGAATAGAGAACAGAGGAGGTTTTCATTATTTGGGTCTATCTTGTGCTTTCTCTGCACCTCATCCATTTCCTTGTCTAGTAACGTGAGGCTTTTTGTCTTATTTTGGGAGGCATGTTTTATGCATTTGCCCCTTTCAGAGCTTCCCAAAATATGTTATCTGAGGTAACTAAGTGCCTATTGTTTGGTTTGAAGTTAGAGATAAGAAAATCAATGATGGAACAAAACTTTGCATCATTTAGTAACAGAGTATTCAGCTTCCACTAGAAGAATTTTAATGATGTCTTACCAGCATCTATGGTAAGTATAAAAGGAACAAGATTGAAATTAATATATTGTTGATAACTGCTTCTAGTCATGCTGGAATCAGTTGTGCAACCACAAGAAAAAGTCAGTTTTGGAGTAAGATGAATGTACAATAGAGAAATATGTATAGTGATTTTCCTTGGGGTGTCTCAGTCTCCAGATATCTTTTAAATCAAGTTCATTAACAATGGGGAGAGCCCTGCGCGGGTACAAATATGTGGATCTGCATCTGCAAGAAATGGTCTGTAGATATCCACGTTGTGTCCACAGATATAATGCATATAGCCATGGATATCTGCAGATTTGCAGGGCTCTAGCCCTGAACAGATACAGATATGTGGATCTGTATCTGATCTGCATCCACAAGAAATTGTCTGCGGATATCCGCATTGTGTCTGCGGATATCTGCATTGTGTCTGCGGATGCAGATATCTGAGGATGTAATGCGGATATCCGTGGATTTGCAAGACTGACAATGAGGGATAGCTTATTATGCTTTGAGAGCTGGGTCTATTGAAACTGCATTAGTCCAAATGTTGGTTCAGTGTAATATTCCAGTCACCACCCAGTATTACAGGAATTTTTTATTTTTAGAAGGAATGTCTGAAAAATTCAGAATTACATCCACTTGGGTTGTACATGCTTCCTAGAAATTAACTTTTTTTAGTTGAAACACCCTTCAAGATGAATATATCTTCCTTCGACATCAGACCAAGACTATGTATGTTGAAAAGTTATGCTTTGAGGAATTAAGATGAATGTGCCTCTGCTCTTAGAATTCAGTGAAGAAAGATACTCAACTACCCACATCAGTTTGATTCTGTTGACATCTATTTCTGCTACATAATTTTCAGGCAATCAAGCTACATAGTACTTTTTTTTATGTGAAGTGTCTCAGGATTTTAATTCTTTTGAAAGGTTGATTGAGTTTGTTCACATTCCAGAAGCACATACTACGAAAATTCATGGTAAAGTTTTAAAAGGTATATAACCCTCTCATATTAGATGCTGGTTAGTTTTGAATGAATGTTATGCTTTCAGATGAGCTTCTAAGGGTGTCAGATATACAAAAAGATTTTTTTTTTTTTTTTTTAAAAAGGAATCCTGTGGCACTTTCAAAGACTAACAAATGTATTTATCGTATAAGCTTTTGTGCCCACAAAAGCTCATGCAAGAATTAAATATTTTAGTCTTTGAAAGTGCCACAGTATTCCTTTTTTTGTTTTGCTGACTAGCACGGCTGCCTCTCTGGAAAAGGATTTATAGTTCAATATCCTATGTCTTCCACAGCATATTTGTAACAAAGTAAAACAAAAATATTAACAGACTTAAAAGAAGCCAGTGTGGGCACATTCAGATCCCTAATAGCTTCAGCTCCTCCCATCCCTGTGTTAGCAAAGATAGTCTAAACATCTCTGAATACGCATCTATTTTAAGTCAAATAATACCCTGTAAATACCACTGAATGTACTAGAAAATGTAGACTACATTCCTTCCTAGAGTAGATTTTATGTATACATCAATACACTTAGGTATAAACATATATACAGACGCATCTCATGTAACTTTACAACGGATTTTGAAAATCAATACATGAATTTGAAAATCTAAATACAAACTCTAAATTTGAAAAATAGAACAATATATAAAACAAATCATTTCTAGTATGTTGAATGCCCTACACAATGAATAAATAGTGTGATTTGAGGTTTAGGTTACCCCTGTGGAGGTTTAGGTTATAAACTACTTTCCATATTAGGCGTGCTGACTGTTTCAAGGGACTTGTGGTTATGATAATATAATCCCTCAGAGGCAAATCTAAGGAATAGAATCTACAGACTCAGGGCTGGATTAATCGGCCTGGGGGCCCCTGCTCCCCCCAACCGTGGGGGCCCCCATTGCTGGAGGGGTGGGGGCTGGGGCCAGAGGGCACTCCGGCCCTGCTCTGGCCAGTTGGCTGGGGGGGAGGGGAGGCCCGGGAGTCCGGATGGTGCAGGGCCCTCCAACGCAGCTGTGCTAGAACTGCGATGGGGGCAGCCTCGCTGCAGCTGCGAGCCAGCTGGCCCCACCTCTGGGTGGAGCGAACGGGCTGGCCCGCCCCTAGGGCGGGTCAGCTGGCTTTGGGGCGGGGTGGGGTAGAGCACAGAGCCTAGCCTCCCTGCGTCCCCACCCAGCGCCGTAAGCCCCTAAACCCTCTGCGATAATCCAGCCCTGTCTACAGTTCAAGTTGTGGCAAGTTCCAGAGGGGTAACCTTGTTAGTCTATTTCAGCAAAACAAACAAGGAGTTCCGTGGCACTTTTTTAAAGACTAATAAATTTATTTATCATACCAGCTTTTGTGGGCACAATCCTGCTTCATCAGATGAATGAAATGGAAAATATAGTATGTTAACTGTAAATATATGGATACAGAGAAGAGTGGGTCACAAAGTTAATTCAAACAGATATAGAGAGGTAGATTGCTAACCTGTCTCTTAAAGTAAATAAATTTGCATTCAAACTGTGGAATAGGGAGGCAGGAGCTGAGAAAGGTGATTTAAGGGAAATCACCTTCTGTAATGACTTAACCAATCAAAATCTCTTTTCAAACCCAGTGTGAAGGTATCTAGTTTGCTGATGAAATCCAATTCTGCAGGTTCACATTCCAATCTGTTTTTAAAGTTTTTTTGCTCAAGTATTATAACTAGTATGTTTTTTTACAGAATGTCCAGGTAGATTGAAATGTTCCCCTACTGTTTTTTTGAATGTTACCAGTTTGATTTGTGACCGTTTATTGTTTTATACTGAGACAGTCCACTTTGGCCTATGTACACCGCAGAGACGTATTGTCAGCACATGATGGCATATATCACATTGGTGGATGGGCCGGTGATGACGTGTCTGACTAGTTGGGTCCCATGATGGCATCACTTGTGTATATTTGTGGGCAGAGTTGGCAATGGGGCCTGCTGCAGGGATAAATACCTGGCTTTATAGTCCTGTTGTATGGTGTGTAGTTGCTGCAGGTTGGGGGCGGGAGGCTGTCGGTAAGCAAGGAGTGGCTGACCTCCCAAAGCTTGAGAGAGTAAGGGATCATCTTGTAGGATAGGTTGTAGATCAGCCTTGTCCAACCTATGGCCCACGGGCCAGAAACAGTGGGGCCACAGCAGGCCCAGTACAGGACCTGGTGGGGGCGGGGGAGTCCCGATGGGGGCCCCGGTGAGTTGGTAGGGGCTTCAGCAGGGACATCGGGGGCTGTGGTGGGCCTGGCTGGAGCCCAGGCGGAGGGCACAGGAAGCTGTGGCGAGGCTCCCACTCCTGCTACGGGGAGCCTGGTGGGGTTGTGGGCCCAGCAGGGAGGCAGAGGTGGCTGCAGGGGGATCGGGGTGGCCCAGGGTTCTGGGGGTGGCACAGGGCTGGGTTCTGGCCTGAGGAGGAAGGTGCGGGGTTGGAATAGGGCCGGGTGTGGCACAAGGAAAGGGGTCCAGGAGGCTGGGGGGGGGGGGCAGCATGAGGCCAGGATCGGGCTCGAGGGGGGCAGTGCAGGGCCAGTATTGGGCTGGGCGGGGGTTGCCGCAGGGATGGGATGGGGATGGCATGAGGATGGCACAGGGCTGGAAAAGGGTCCGGGGGGGTGGTGGGGGCTGGGATCAGGGCTGAGGAGGGGGGGCAGTGCAGGGATGAGGATGGGATGGGGGTGGCACAGGGCTGGGAAAGAGTCTGGGGGGATGCTGGGGGCTGGGATCAGGGCTGAGGAGGGGGGGCAGTGCAGGGATGGGATGAGGATGGGATGGGGGTG
>ML687963.1:0-24256 GCA_007922175.1 Pelusios castaneus | reverse complement strand
GGGATGGGATGAGGATGGGATGGGGGTGGCACGGGGCTGGGAAAGAGTCCGGGGGGATGGTGGGGGCTGGGATCAGGGCTGAGGAGGGGGGGGGGGCAGTGCAGGGATGGGATGGAGGTGGCATGTGGCTGGGAAAGCGTTGGGGGTGTGGGGCCAAGGAAGGGTGGGGAAGCGGGGATTGGATGGAGGTGGCATGAGGGTGGAATGGGGCTGGGAAACAGTCTGGAGGGGATGGTGCGGGGCCAGGATCGGGGCTGAGGAGGGGGGCAGTATGGGGATGGGGGTGGCACAGGGCTGGGAAACAGTCCGGGGGGGATGATGCGGGGCTAGGATTGGGCTGGGGGGATGCAGCGTAAGGCTAGTATCAGGGCAGGGTGCTGCGCAGAGCTGGGGAGCCAGTGTAGGAGGAAGGGTTCAGGGAGCTGATCCAGTGCAGGGCAGGGGGGATTGGGTACCGCTATGTTTGAGGGGAGAGGAAGCAGTGGGTCCCAGCACCAAACTGCACTGCTCCTCTGCCCTTCTGCCTCACCTTTGACACCCCACCCCTTCCTGCTATCCCTCTCCTGCCTTGCCAGGCTCCCCTACCACTCAACCCCTGTCCTTCCTACCATCCCTACCATGCCCTGTGCCTGTTTCCCCCACATTGCCTTGCCACCCCTGCCCTGCTTAAGTTCCCCATGGTCTCCCCGCCCTTATCTATCCACAATGGACTCACGGGCCCCCCGAGTGAGGAAAGAATTGAAATGTGGCCCCTCACCCAAAAAGGTTGGACACCCCTGTTGTAGATCCTCGATGAAGTGTTGGAGAGGTTTGAGTTGGCCTGTGTTTGATGACTCGTGTTCAGTTCTTTTCCTTGTTGGGGTTCTCCTGTGGTGGTAGACTTACGGGTATCCACCTGGCTCCATCACTTTTTTTTTTTTTTTTTTTTACTTCCCTGGGTAGATCTGTTTGAATTAAGCTTGTGACCCACCCTTCTCTGTATGTATATATTTACAGCCTACATGCTACATTTTCTATTTCATTATCTGACAAAGGGGCATTGTGCCCACAAAACCTCATGCAATAAATAAATCTCATTTTTCAAAAATGTGTTGTGATGATTAGTGCATATAAAACGTCAGTCACTAGAGGGTGCTGTAACCCCATCTTAGAATTAAACTCTTACTTTCTGCATTGCAGTGCTCTACATTGGTTACTGTTGGGTTCCACAGGAGATCAATAGAAGAGCTCAGTACTGCTGGTTATCTTCTAGGAGCTGGAAGATTATACAAGTGAACATTGCCATATCTACAAGGATATATAGGAAACCATAGTTAATTTTAAATTTGTAGAGGTATGCTTTTTATGATAAAACCCATTCTGCTACTTTGGATCAAATTTGGTCTCAGTCTTAGAAGTGTCTGCCAATTTGCAGAGAGGGTTTTGCAAAAATCTTCTGGAGCCTGCTAAATCTATAGGGAAGGTGTATATGTACTGGATGCTGTATCTGACATTGGTCCCCGCCAGGATTTGTTTTATGCCATTGAATACAGCCTTCTTTTTGGTAAGCTCAGCTGAGCAGTCAGGAGAAAAGAAATTTTGTGGCCTTGGGACATAAGGGTTTCTTCTTTTCTGGCAGTATTCATTAACATCATTTTGCCACTGAACTTCAGCAGCTTGGCAATGATGGGTCTGGGCTTGCCAGACTTCTGCCTTCTGGTACCAGGCCTGTCATGAGCCCTTTCAGTAGCTAATGGGAGCAGCTGGGGCTCCGATTTAAGTAGGTCGGGGAACAATTTCAGAAGATGAGGCTACCCATTCATTCTAGACCCTCAGTAGTGCCCAAGTGGCAAAGGTGGTTTTTTCCAAGATCTGTTTTGTAAATCACCCTGTTTTCTTCCAGTTTGTCTAGTCTGTACTTTAAGGAGGCAGTTTCTTCTTTAATTTCACTGTTTCAATGGGAGTCTTTTGTAGCTTATTTTCCAGGTGTGTGAGCCATTCTGGATTTGATATCACATACATCTTTAGAGAGGCCATGAACACCTTTCAAGATTTAATCCAGTCAGTCTGTGAGGAATACATTCGGTGCTGCAGAATCCCGGGTTAGATTCTGCTGTGGCCTTGCATCCTCCCCCTTCAGCTGCCTAGATGATTCATTCTTAGGTCTTTTCTTGCCTCATTTTTTCATTGGAATCACATGCAGCAGTTTGAAGTTATCCAGGGCCTTAATTTAAACTTTTAGGACAGAAAGTTATTTCCAGTTTGCTAGTATAGTACTTATTAGAGACTAATTGATATGTGGGGAGTGAGGAAGTCTGGGACTAATGAACCATGGGTACTGTGTGACACCCTTCTTGCTTCTCCCCTGACCCCTTCCCCAGTGGATATATTGAAAGCCACTGTTAGGTCAAAGAAATTGCAAAGCATTTGAAGAAATTCCAGGTGCTGCCAGAGACTTTCCTATATATATTTTAAATGTCTATAGTGGTCTTGTTTGGAGCATCAACTGCAGCATATGAGAATTCCTTTTTTGGTTAAAAATAATTTTATCACACCTAAGGATGAGCATGACCCATGAAAGAGAACAAAATCAAATTCTCCTGTCATATGAAGGTCATCCGACTTCAGAACTGAACCATGAACATCTGTGTGGAGGAATGCATGAATGACTATTCAGGAAGATTTCAGCTTTAGTTTCATGAAGAATCTTCACATTACACATTACTTTCAAGTTAAGATCTATATTTTTATATTTCTGAATCTTCCAAGTTTTTGCATGCTTGAATATTTGCTATACTGAACAATTCCATAAACGTGTTTTTTCTTATTTCATCAATGTAAAGTTTAAAAAGGCTTCTGATTGAACCTGTATTTTTCACTAAGTACATGAACTTCTGAAGGCAGCCACAACTGCCATTCTTGTCACGCAGTCTGCGTCCCCAAGATCGTGACATCAAGTCTCAGAGCCTGGATCATTGGTTTCTGGGACTTGGGCTGTGGGGCTACACATGGCAAAATTGGTTTGGGGTTAGGTTAGCCCTTGCTGCTGTTATAGCACAGGCTCCTGCCTGAGCCCAAACATCTACACACTTGTTTTATAGCCCCACAAGCCCAATTCCTATGATCCTGAGTCAGCTGACCTGGGCCAGCTGCGGCCATGCCATGGGTCTTTTATCACAGTGTGTAGACATACCTTAAAGGGATTATCTCCCCTCCAGGGTAGATGGGGAGGATGCTTTTTATGCAGCAGCATGGGGATTAATAAACTGTATTCAAATTGAGTGTTTAATATAGTTAATACTGTCCAATCTTTCCCTTAAGTTTATCACAGGCCAGACAGGAGTGTGGAGATCCGGTCTGCCTTTTACTCTGCTCTCTGCAGCTCAGCAGCCAACAGCATCTACATCCGCAGCTTCCTGAAGCTCCTCAATGGGCTAGTGAGGAATCTCAGCTATGAGGTCTTTGAGAAATACACTGAATGCTTCTCGCCCTTGGAGGGCAGGAACAACTCTGAAGTGCACATGACTGTGTTGAGTAAGAATAGACCTTGTTACATAATCCTTCGCATTGTGACAGGCTGCTCCCCAGATCTGGTCTGGTGTGCCACTGTGATCTCCCAAACCCCACTCCTGAACCCTGACTTACTCCGCCATGCCAGGTGACTACTCACTGCTTAGTCAGTCCACACCAGCCTCCTGCATGTAATCAATCCCAGGCAGTGGGTGTATGCCCTCCGGCTACTCGAGGGACAGTCCCCAAGCAAGCAACCCCAGATACCACAGTGGGAACTTCTGTCTTACAGGGATTAGTATCCTTCTCCAGTCACCATATACTCATGTCCATCCATTTATCATTGAAATGGATCATGCATGCCCAGCCTCTCTCACTCATATCCTCTAAAGTTCACACAGCTTTCGATAAAACAAATACTAGTTTGTGGATCAGAATATGATTTTAAGTGAGTATATAGCTAATCAATGCACAGTCTCTCATAGACTCATAGACTTTAAGGTCAGAAGGGACCAGTACGATCATCTAGTCTGACCTCCTGCAAAATGCAGGCCTCAAGACCTCACCCACCCACTCCAGCAATAGGCCATTAACTTATGACTGAGTCATTTTAATGAAACTGTCAGAAATAACCACACTCAAATAAAAGATAATAGACGCATTCTATTCTAGTAACGCTATTCCAAGGTCACTCTTTTGTCTATTTGCCTCATTCTTACCCCCAAAACTGGCTCCTGGTGGTGTTTCGCCAGCTTAGGCCCTCCTGGCTAGGGGTAGGCTCTGTATCTTGCACTGGCTTGTAAGATGGTGTTTCCCTGGCCAAAAGCTCGCAGCTTCTTCCCTAGTTCCACGTGTCTCCCCTTGTTTTTAGTTCACCTTGACCCCTCCCTTTCTGTGCTGCTGTATCATTCTCTTTACTTGTACCTGAGTCAGGGAGAGTATTTGCATTCCCGTTGTTACCTCCTCTGGGTACTTGCTTGCAACTTTGGCTGTTTGGCTGTTTTGGCTGCTGGAATAGAGTTCTATCTGTCTCCCTCCTCCCGAGCTATGCAAAATATGCTACACATCTGTGCACATACGTGATGCAGCAGGAAACATGCTACCATAGTAATCATGTAGAATAGATTATGAGCATTCATAAAGGAGCCTTGCATGGCATAATTGGCATAAAGTCAGACAATTACAGTGCAAATATGAACAGGAAAATCATAAAGATCATAACCCAGGAGTGCACAGTTGTGCATTCTGTGACATGTATGTTTACAGATAGGCTGCTGCCATGTAAAATGGGAATAACACCCATTGCCTTGCTGGCCCTTCTCAGCCTGATTGACTGTGGACATGTATTTAATCCAAGCTTGCATTTCCAACTCTCCTTCAGCTAGCCAAAGCTCCTCAACAAAAGTGACAGGGACAGAGTAGTGGAAGCCCAATAGCCAATTACAGAGCAGGCTTCAAGCAGCTCAGAACTGATCAGGTAACAAAATAAGACAAGGACTCATTTCCCTCTTGCACTGGCCTATCTCTAATGACATCAAGAGAGTTATGACTGTGTAAGCGAGACAAGAATCATAAAATATTAGGGCTGGAAGGGACCTCATGAGGCCATCTAGTCCAACCCCCTGGCTAAAAGCAGGACCACTCCCACTAAATCACCTCATCCAGGGTATCGTCTAACCAGGCTTTAAATGTTTCCAAAGATGGAGATTCCACCACCTCCCTAGGTAACTCATTCCAATGCTTCACCACCCTCCTAGTGAGAAAGTTTTTCCTAATATCCAACCTCGACCTCCCCAGCTGTAACTAGAAACCATTGCTCCTTGTTCTGTCCTCTGTTACCATTGAGAACAGCCTAGCTCCCTCCTCTTTGGAGCACCCTTCAAGTAGTTGAAGGTTGCTATCAAATCCCCACTCAGTCTTCTCTTCTGCAGACTAAATAAGCCTAGTTCCTTCAGTCTCTCCTCGTACGTCATGTGCCCCAGCCCCCTAATCATTTTCGTTGCCCTCTGGTGGACACTGATTTGTCCACATCCTTTCTGCAGTGGGGAGCCCCACACTGGACACAATATTCCAGATGCGGCCTCACCAGTGCCGAATAGAGGGGAATTATCACATCTGTCGATCTGCTGGCAACTCTTACTGATGCAGCCCAATATGCTGTTGGCCTTTTTGGCAACAAGGACACTGTTGACTCATATCCAGCTTTCTAGCCACCATAACCCCCAGGTCCTTTTCTATAGAGCTGCTACTTAGCCGATCGGTCCCCAGCCTGGAGCAGTGCATGGGATTTTTCCATCCTAAGTGCAGGACTTTGCACTTGTCCTTGTTGAACCTCATGAGATTTCTTTTGGCCCAATGTTCCAATTTGTCTAGATCTCCCTGAATCCTATTCCTACCCTTCAGCATATCCACCATTTCCCCCAGCTAGGTGTCATCTGCAAATTTACTGAGTATGCAATCTATCCCATCATCCAGATAATTAATGAAGCTGATGAACAAAACTGGCCCCCGGACCAACCCCTGGGGCACTCCCCTTGTTACTGGTTGCCAACTAGACATTGAGCCATTGATTCCCTACCTGCTGAGCCCGATGATTTAGCCAGCTTTCTATCCACCTTATGGTTCATTCTCCAACCCATATTTCCTTAACTTGCTGACAAGAATGCTGTGGGAAACCCTATCAAAAGCTTTGCTAAAGTCAAGGTATATCACGTCGTTGGCTATTTTCACATCCACAAAACCAGTCTTCTCATTGTAGAAGGCAATCACATTGGTCAGGCGTTATTTGTCCTTGTGAATCCATCCTGACTGTTCCTGACTGTTTCCTCCAAGTGTTTCAGAATGGGTTCTTTGAGGACCTGCTCCATGATTTTTCCAGAGATCAAAGTGAGGCTGATTGGTCTGTAGATCCCCAGATTCTCCTTTTTCCCTTTCTTAAAGATAGGTATTATATTTGTCTTTTTCCAGTCATCTGGGACCTCCCCCGATCGCCACGAGTTTTCAAAGATAATGGCCAGCGGCTCTGCAATCACATCAGCCAACTCCCTCAGCACCCTCGGATGCAGTTTATCCGGCCCCATTGTGCACATCTAACTTCTCTAAGCAGTCTCTAACCTGACCTTCCATCACTGAGGGCCGCTCTCTTTCTCCCCATTCTGTGTTCCCAGTGCAGTAGCCTGGGAGCTGACCCTGCCTGTGAAGATTGAGGTAAAAAAAAGCATTGAGTACTTCAGCCTTGTCTGCATCATCCACCATGAGGATGCCTGCCCCATTCAGTAAGGGACCTACATCATCGCTGATCTTCCTCTTGTTACTGACATACTTGTAGAACCCCTTCCTGTTACCCTTCACATCTCTTGCTAGCTGCAACTACAATTGCCCTTTGGCCTTTCTGATTTTACCCCTTCAGTCCCGAGCAATATCTTTATATGCCTCCCATGTCATCTGTCCAAGCTTCCACTTCTTGGAAGCTTCCCTTTTATGTTATAGCTCACTGCAGAGTTCTCTGCTAAGCCACGCTGGGTACCTTCCATATTTGCTGTTCTTTCTGCACATCGGAATAGTATCTTCCTGTGCCCTTAGCAGGGTTTCTTTAAAATACAGCCAGCTCTCTTGGACACCTTTCCCCTTCAGATTAGCCTCCCAAGGGATCCTGCCCATCAGTTCCCTGAGGAAGCCAAAGTCCACTTTTCTGGAGTCCAGGGTCTGTGCTCTGCTTCTTTCCTTCCATTGATCAGGATCCTGAACTCTACCATCTCATGGTCACTGCTGCCCAGGTTGCCGTTCACTTCAACTTCCCCGATCAATTCTTGTCTGTTTGTGAGCAGCAGGCTGAGAGGAGCAAGGCCCCTAATTGGTTCCTCCAACATTTGTACCAGGAAGCAGGGCTGGATTAACTGGCCTGGGAGCCCTGGGCTGCCCCCTTACCACAGGGCCCCCAGCTTCCCCGACCATGCCCCTGCCCCCCACATCTGGTCCCCTCCCACCAAACAGGCCGGCCCCTGCCCCTCTTGTCACTGGAGGGGGCCCTGGTGCCAGGGAGCACTCCCGCCCTGGCCCCACTCAGGCCAGTCTGCCCAGGAGGTTGGGGGCTAGTTGGCATGCAAGAGGCTCTGGAAGGCCACGGGAGCAGCAGAGGCCTCGCCGCAAGCCAGTCAGCCCAGCCCCCCCAGTTGGGCAAACAGACACTGGCTTGCCCCACTCCGCCCCACACAGAGCCTGACCTTTAGCTCCAGGGCCTCACCTCCCCAGCGCTGGCAGGGCAGGAGCAGTTTCAGCACTCCTGCCCTACTGGCGCTGAGCTGGGCAGTGATGCCGGATTATTACAGGGATTTTAGGGGCTGGAGCCCAAGCCTCTAAAGCCCCTGCGATAATCTGGCCCTGCCAGGAAGTTGTCCTCAATGCTCTCCAAAACTTCCTGGATTGTCTGTGCACTACTGTATTGCCCTCCCAGAAGATGTCAGGGTAATTGAAGGCCCCCATGAGAACCAGGGCCTGTGATCTGGAAACTTCTGTTAGTTGTCCATAGAAAGCCTCATCCACCTCCTCCTTCTGGTCCAGAGTTCTGTAGCAGACACCCACCACAACATCCCCCTTGTTGCATTCTCCTCTAAACTTAACCCAGAGACTTTCAACAGACTAGTCTCCAGTTTCATAGTGGAGCTCTGAGCAGTCATACAGCTTTTTTACATATAGTGCTACTCCTCCACCTCTTCTTCCCTTCCTGTCCCTCTTGAACAATTTATATCCATCCATGCCAGCGCTCCTGTCATGCAAGATATCCCACCACGTCTCTGTTATTCCAATTACATCATAGTTCCTTTTCTGTGCCAGTACTACCAATTCTTCCTGCTTGTTTCCCAGGCTCCTTCCCTGGAGCTCCTAAGATAGTGGGCCGATTGCCCTACTTTCCCCTGCCAATTGCCTCCCCAGTTGCACCTTCCTCCTTGCAAGGAGTCTGGCCCAAACCATTTACCTCAGTGATTCCTAATCTTTTTGGCTTGAGGGCCACAGATACAATTTTTACAGCCCCAAATCCACCTCTCTCTGCCAGCAACCTCCCCCCCTCTCCCCACAACCAGGGGGAAGGAGTTCAGTGAGGAGGATTTCCCATCCCCCTGACTGCAGCAGGGAAACCTTGTACTCCACCTGGGACCCTAAGCAGTGGCTAAGTTCTGCAACCAGAGGGATGGGAGATCAGTGTTCCCCTCCTCCTGGCTCCAGCAGGGATTCAGCACCTATGGACCTAGGCAGAGTGCTTTGCTCACTGCTGGAGTCGGGGGAGAGGAGCATTGACCTCCCATTCAGCTAACTGCAGTAGGGAAACTGTAGACTCCACCTGGGTCACTAAGCAGTGGCTCCCTTCTTTAGTCAGCGGGATGGGAGATCAGTGCTGTAGCGGGGACCCAGCACCTAGGGAACCAAGTGGAGTGCTTTGCCACGCTTCCCATCCCCTTGGCTTCAGCAAGGAACCTGCAATGGCAGTATCACTCCACCTGGGTACTTAGGCAGCAGTTCTTTTCTGCAGCTAGTGGGAGGGGAGTCACGGGCCACTCTGAAAGACGCCATGGGTTGGGAACCACTGATTTAGAATGATCATTAACATACTGAACTGGCCTGGAGCCTGGGTTACAGCACCTGGCACAGCTTGACAAGAATTATAGTTGTCTACAGGATGTGCCGTTCCCTCTCTTGCAATCTGTATAGCCATGTCACCTCAATTCCTCACACCTGGGCCCCAACTTACCCCACTTTGCTGTGTGAACTACCTAGTCCTGGGTCAGTCCACACCCAGCCTTCTGCAAGTAACTTAATGAAAGAAGGCTTCTGGCCAGCCACGCATGGGATCAACTCCCAGCAAACACCCCCAGTCCCAAATGCAAACTCTGGGAATGGCCATCTTGGAGGGTTCAGTGCTGTACACTGCACCCTACAAGCGCATTTACATGTGCCTGGCAATTTATCAAAGACATTGATATGCACCAGCTCTCTCACTCTAAGTAAGGTTCCTGCACACGCCCTGTCCACATGGAGTTTTAGATAAAACAAGCAAATAAGTTTGACTACAGCAAGATTTTAAATGAGTATAACTCAGAGTAAAATAAATCAAGAGATTAATAAGAGGTGGTCACAATTAGCCAAAAGATAACTGACATCCTAAACTAAGATTAATATTTCAGTAGATTCTCAATCAATGGAGATAGCTTACCCACAGCTGGTTGTGCAGCCTCTTGTAACAAGGCCTTCCTCTCCCTATGGGTCAATTCTCAGTCTTTGGTGTTACTTAGAACAGTGGTTCTCCTTTGAGGAGTGTCTCTGTGGATGCTCCACCTTGGAATCGTGGCAAGCTCCGCGCCCAGACCAGAGATCTGTAAAGCCATGCTCGTTGTGGCTGCGCGAGCACCGTGAGGCTGTCTCTTGTCTGTTTGGAGCCCTCATGCCGCGTGTGTGGCGCGACCTGCCTCAGTTCCTTCTTAACCGCTCACGGTCTCCTCAGCTCATCATTAGTTCTTGACTATTTTACCTTCCTTCCTTTTCAAATTACTCCTTTACCTCAGTTTCAACTTTGTTCCTTCACTTTAGTACTTATTTTTACCAAAAAAGAAAAAAAAAATTTTTTCCTCCTGCTGGGCTGGCCTGGATTTAAGTGCTGTGAGTAGTGCCACGATGCTATGCCAGCCTCAGATGGCCATAGCCTCTGCATCAAGTGTTTGGGTGAGGGACATATTTCCCAGAAATGTCCCCACTGCAAAAATCTGTGCTCCAGAGCTCGTTGGGATAGAGACCTCCAGCTGAAGCTGCTACCAATGGAGCAGTCACTCAGACCAGCCTCTGACCCGGGCCAGACTCCACTGGCCTCTTTGTGTACTCAATCTCCGAAGAGACGGTTAAGCTCACCCATAACAGCTTCAAAAGGGAGAAAACCAGACTCTCCTCCCAAGAAGATACCTCGTACCAAAGAGGCACTAGCATCCTCAGGTACATCAATGACAAAATCCCAACACAAATCTTCTTCAGCAAACAACAGCAACTAGCAATTGAGACCTGCGGTTGCTAGAGCTTCAAAACTGCCTTCGGCACCTGAGCGCCACTTGGTGCCGAGATCAGCGTCGGCACCGGCATCGTCAACAACCACCGTACCACAGACTCCTACAGAAGATACGGCACTGTCAGCACTGATTGACACCACGGCACCGTGTGAAGCCAGCATGGCATTGGCCCAGTCGGCACCAACTGCAACTCTGTTGGTACTGAGCCATTCTCCACACCGTGCTGTCCCTAAGAAACATATTGAAAAGAAAAAGCATGCTGAAGCACCACAACAGCCCATCTCTCCAGCTTCATATTTCTCAAACATTGCCTGATCACCTGCATCCCTGTCTTGGACAGGTTCCAAATCTCCTCTCCCATTTTTAAGTGATGAAGACCCAGAGGAACAAGACGGCACTTTCTCCCCTCAACCATCATCCATTACACCAAGACGTTATAGGGCACAACCCCCCACTTTTCAGCCAGGACCGTGGTATCCCCCTCCATGGTATGGACCTCCATCAACCTACCCACCACACTGGTCTCGCTGGGAGCCCGGCTGGCATTATAATGATGCATCATCCAGACCATCCACCTCTGGAACAAACAGACCATGACCAAAACATACCATCCAGACTCAAGTAGAACCTGAAAACCTGGAGGATGATACTGAGGAACCAGAACAAAGATCTCCACCTCATGATTCGTCCTCATCTCTGGACGAGGCTATTATTCCATCACCACCCACCATGGCTGATGACTTTAAGCAATTTCAAAACCTCTTTCGCCAGGTGGCAGAGTCCAGGAGATCCCAATGCAAGAAGTCCAGGAATCCCAGCATAAACTTCTCCAGATCCTTCAAACAAGATCTTCCTCAAGGATCGTCCTTCCTATGGACAGTGCCCTAACTGACCCTGCCAATGATATATGGCAGACACCAGCCACGATTGCCCTAACCTGCAAGAGGGCTGATAAGAAATACTATATACCTAGCAAGGGCTTTGAATATCTGTTCAACAAACCTCTGGCAAACTCATTAGTAGTGGAAGCTGCCAAACATAGACATAAACAGCTGTATAATCGATCTACTCCTCATGCTAAGGAGGAAAAAAAGATGGATCTACTTGGCAGAAAGGTCTACACCTCCTTGACCTTGCAGTTAAGGGTAGTGAAGTATTTGGCACTACTGGCAAACTATAACCATGACAACTATCTCAGATTAGCAGATTTTATTGAGCATATACCGGAAAACAAGAGACAACAATTCCATGCAATCATAAAGGAGGGCCAATTAATTTCAAGAATAGCACTACAGGCCGCCGTAGACGTAGCAGGCACGGCAGCTTGTTCCCTGGCAACCGGAGTAGTGATACAAAGATCATCCTGGCTCCACTCTGCTGATCTCCCGAGAAAGCTGCAGGCAATGATCAGAGACTTGCCCTTTGATGAGAAAAAGCTATTTTCAAATAAAAATAGATGAAATAATGCATTTTTCCAAAGATTCGAGAGCTACTCAAAGAACCTTTGGGATCTACACACCCACTACCAGACGCAGAATGTAACAGTACCAACCTTATAAGTCAAGATACCACTTCCAATATCAAAATAGGCCACAGTACAGGAGACAGGATCAACCACCACACAACAGGCAACGTACACAGTGTCGTAGGGAGCCCTCAAATCAGGCTGCAGCATTCCAACCACCACCTTCGAAACCTCAATTTTAGAGATTCAGTCAAGGACTGTCTACACTCCCCTAGAGTTCTGAAGCCACAATTTTCTGAGATATTTTACCATTTTTACAAAGCTTGGACTAAGATAGCATCAGACAAATGGTCCTTGACCCAATTCGAATTGGCTACACCATCCCCTTTGCCACCAATTCCCCCCCATCCCCCTTTAGGGACACCACTCACGTACAACTGCAGGAAGGGGTCATACACCTCCTCTCACTGGGTGCTATAGAAACAGTACCCAGGGAACATCAGGGTAAGGGTTTCTGTTCCCCTTATTTCTTGACTAAAAAGGAATCGGGTGGCTGACATCCAATTCTTGATCTTAGGAAGCTAAAGAAATATATTAAACCTCAGAAATTTAAAATGGTTACACTCACCTCTATCATTCTGGCTCTAGAACAGGGGGACTGATTCGTGACCCTTGACCTGCAAGATGCATATTTTCACATTTCAATCCACCCAGCTCATAGAAAGTATCTCAGATTTATAGGAAGCGATAACCATTATCAATATGCTGTTCTACCATTTAGTCTTTCTGCAGCCGCTCGTGTATTCTCAAAGACACTCTCTGTCGTCGCAGCACACCTAAGAATGGGGAGTGTTACCATATTCCCCTATCTTGACAACTGTCTCATAAAAGCACGCTCCGGACATGCCGCACATCAGGCCGTTGAACTTACCGAGGCAGTGATCAAATGGCTGGGACGTCGTATAAATTACAGCAAATCCACTGTAAACCCATCTCAGGAAATAGAGTTTATTGCCACTTGTCTGGACTCCAGAAGGGCATGAGCCTTCCTTCTGGACCAAGGAATCAACGCAATTTCAGAATTGATAAAACTCACAATGCAGACTCACCTGATCAGAGTGCACATCTGCCTACAACTTCTAAGCCATATGGCTGCAACTGCGGCCATAGTACAAAATGCAAGACTCCATATACGGCTTCTCCAACTCCATCTGGCCAGTGTACAAGCCAATGCACCATCCTATACAGAAAGTAATTACCATACCACTACACATAAACCAGTCTCTGCAATGGTGGGTTGAACCTGAAAACCTCATGACAGGAGTACCCTTCAATCCTCTACCACTATTGATATCCATGTTAACAGACGTGTCCCTTCTGGGTTGGGGCACTCATCTTTCCCCCCACTCCATCCAGGGCAGGTGGTCTTGTGTGGAATCGTCCCTTCACATAAATCAGCTCGAACTCCGACCTGTCGATGTGCCTGTTGTCACTTCAAACATCTCGTAACACGCCAACATGTAAGGATACTCATTGAAAACATCGCCTGCATATTTTATATAAACAGGCAAGGGGGAGCACGGTAGGGAGGCAATGCTCCTATGGAACTGGTGCCTGGAAAATGATGTCATGATCTCTGCAATTTATCTTCCAGGCATTCACAACATGATGGCAGACTTCTTGAGCAGATCTCTCACTTAGAACCACAAGTGGGAGATCCACCCAGGCATACTGCACAGTATCTTTATGCGATGGGGTTTTCCTACCATGGACCTCTTCGCTATGCCCCTAAACCACAAATGCCCTCTGTTCTGCACAAGAGCGGGAATCAGTCATGGATCTCTAGGAGAAGCATTCCTACAGAACTGGGGACGGCAGCTACTATACGCCTTTCCCCCAATCCCGCTAATCCACAGAACCTTACTCAAAATTCGCCACGATGCAGTGACAGTAATCATGATTGCACCTGCCTGGTCCAGGCAACCTTGGTTTATTTACCTCATGGAGATGTCAGCAAGACAACCAATCACCCTTCCCGTAATGAGAGACATATTAACACAACACAGGGGTTGCACAATTCACCCAGACCCCACAAAGTGGCACCTAACCACGTGGTACCTCAATGGTTCCAACAAGAGGAGCTACAATGCTCAGAGGCTGTGTAATACATTCTACTGAATAGCAGAAAGCCATCAACCCGTAATACGTACCTTCAGAAATGGACAAGATTTCAACACTGGTGTGCTGATCACAATGTGTCTCCCACATTAGCCACGATTCCCGAAGTATTGGAGTACCTTCTCTCCCTGAAGCAGTCCAACCTGTCCAACAGCTCCATCAGGGTACACCTAGCTGTGGTCACTACCTTTCATGAGGACAATTCACTTTTTTCACATAAAACAGTGAAGAGATTCTTCATGGGTCTACAAAACCTCTACCCAAATGTCCATCCACCCACACCAACTTGGGACCTCTATTTGATTCTCAAAACCATTACTAAACCTCTATTTGAACCCCTTGCTAAATGCTCACTTACCTTTTTCTCCATGAAGGTAGCCTTTCTGATCGCTATAACGTCCATTTGACGTGTCAGTGAACTTGCAGCTCTCATGGCCACACCCCCATACACTGTTTTCCACAAGGACAAACTTATATTAAAACCACACCCTCGGTTCATACTTTCTTTCCCCTTAAGCCTAGTTCTGTTGAATTTGGATAGCAGTAACAGGTTTATTTGTCTTGTTCCAGAGGGGAAAGTCAATTCCCAGTGTCCAGGATGGAATCAAGGCTAGAACCCAGAGTCAAGCCTGAATTCAGAGACAGATACTGAAGCATAGAGGTGGTTCTCAGAAATAACAGCAACTTCTTTGTAGCTCTGTTTTGTGGATTGAGTACAGTGTCTGGAATGATCTGGACATCAGTAGCCATTTACAATTGTGAGATACTAAACTAGAGATGGTAGAATCTCCATCTTCGGAGATTTCTAAGGCCGTTAAACAAAACCTTGTCTGGGGTGATTTAGGGGGAGAGGTCCTGCTTTTTAGCAGGGGGTTGGACTAGATGACCTCGTGGGGTTCCTTCCATCCCTATTATTCTATGATTCTACAGGGATGGATGGATACATACTATGAAATGGCGTAGGAGCTGTCAATGACCATGTTTATTTGTGATTTCACTACAGTGTTTCCTTATGGAGTAATGTGGGAAATTCATTGCCCGCCAGAAAGTATGAGCAAAGACTGTGAACAAGACATCATGGATCGTTCTAAAGAGGTGATATGGCTGCTGTAATCAATACCATGTTCTAAATCAGTATCACAGCCTTAACCCTATCCCTAAGTGCAACTTAGAGGAGTTGCAGATCATTATGGCTAGAAAGCTGGTGCAATGTCCTATGTTCTTGATCATGCATAGATTCCAAGGCTCTATGGAATCATTCTGATAATTTAGTTTTTCTGAAAACCATGGGCCAGAGAAATTCACCAAAATAATTCCAAAAGCACATCTTCCAGAAAATGTTCCAATCTTGATTTAAAACTTATCAGTGATGAAGACTTTTGTGAACCTTGATACATTGTTCCAATGGTTAAATATCCTCAATTGTAGAAATGTATGCTTTATTTCCACTCTCAATTTGTCTAGTGTTACCTTTCAGCCATAGGATCCTGTTCTCTGTTAGACTGTAAAGCACATGTCAAATACCTGTTTCCCATGTAGATGCTTATAGACTAAGCAAATCACACCTTAACTTTCTCTGTTAAAGTTAAAATAGATTTACCTCTTTTAATCTATGACAATAAGACGTTATCTAATTCTCTGGCCATGGGTCTTCTATGAACCATCTCCAATTTATCAACATCCTTCTTGAATTGTGGACACCAGAAACTGAATACAATACCCAGAGGTAAAATAACCTGTCTCTGCTACTCAGAACAAAGACCCCATTTATACATCCCTGAATCACATTAGTTCTTTTGGCCACAGTTTCACACTAGGAATTCCTGTTCAGCTGATGGTCCACCATATTTTTCTCAGAGTCACTGAGTGCCCCCATCTTGCAGGTATGCTGTTCCTAGATGCACACATTTACATTTAGCTGCATTAAAACACACATTGTTTGCTTGTGCCCATCTTACCCGTAGGTGAACACTTCTTACAATATGAGCACTCTATATGATCCATCAGTCCTCAAAAAGGAGATTTGCACAACACTTTCAAAAGACAAGCATGGGAATTTAAATTCATTATACTCTCAAATTAAAATTATGGACTAACCAGAGACCCTGGATTTCCTGTTTATTATAACAGTCTATAACCCAGTAACCCTCTTGTTTTGGCCAATGACTGCAGAGCTGTTAATGGGCCACCCTACACTGAACAATCCCTATGTGCTAACTATTTATGGTAAATAATCTGTTCCACCTTGCATTTACCCTAACCCTAGCTTATCTATTTCACTAATGTAAGTTGGGTCAATAAAAGATGTTCCCTCATCCACCTTGTCTTACTAAAACAGAAAAAGACATTTAACACTTTGCTGAGTTTGCTGTTATTTTCTTCTCACTGAGTAATGGCCCAGGGCCACATCAATACAGGGGCTTTAGGGGCTGCAGCCCCAGGCTAAAGGGGGCCACAGGCCCTGCCGTCCTACAAAAACTCAGCCTGCTCACACCGGCGCAATGCTGGCTGGGCCTTGGGTGCACTGCTGGAGCTGGGGCCAGAGGCTGTGGTCTGTGGTGCTCCCGCCCCGCCCCTGAGCTGGCTGGTCTACCCCAGGGGGCGGGGCAGGATGACACATGGCAGCTGTGCTCTAGGGGTGGGGCTGGCTGGTGTGTGCGGTCTCCAGGGCTGTCGCTGGGAGGGGTGAGTGGGGCCACTACCCCAGGCCCAGGGCTGCCCTCTCCTGATGCCTGTTCAGCCCTGGGGGGGGGGGGCACGGGCCAGAGGACACCATCCCTGCACTGCTCCTCTGCAGCATTCCATGCTCGCCCCACCCCTGGCCAGTCGGTCTGTCCCACCCCCTGGGATGGACCTGACGGCCAGGGCAGAGCAGGCAGGGAACACTGCGGAGGAGCGGCACAGGGAGGGTGTCCTCTGGCCCCAGCCTACCCCCTCCGGCCACGTTGAACAGGGCCCCCTCTGGCCTGTGGGAGGGGTGGGGGTCCCTAGAGGCTGATTAGCCTTGGACCCTGCACCCGCCAGGTATGGTCCTGGCAACATCTGGTGGCAGTGCTCAACTCTGGAGCACTACCACTAGAGGCCAGACTATGCACTGGCTGGCTCTACCCCTGGAGCTCCTTGGACCTGCTGGGGCAGACCAGCGAGCCTGGGGGTGGGATGGGAGTGTTGCAGGACTGTGACCTCTGGCCCCAGCCCCTCCCCGGTCAGTGCTGACTGGTTTATGGGCCCTGCTAGCCCCTGCCCCCAGGCTAGGTGCTGCTGTGGTGGGGGAGGGGACAAGAGTGGGCAGCCCTGGGCCTCCAGGGGTCTTAATCCAGGCGTGAATGGGCCTGTCTTGTCTTTGGTCTTTCTCTTGTTTTTAATGTTTTTGTGAAATGTTTGTTACCCTATATGTCCCTATCTATTTTTATCTCATTTTTATGCCTTGATCTTTCCTATTTTGTTCCAATGTACTTAAATTGTTGTGAGTGGGGTCTCCTGGGATACCCTCCTGGACGTGCAAAAATCAGGGCAAGCTGCAAAACTGGGAGCCAAACTCCGCAAACACTGATGGGTGGTACACGAACCAGTTTCCCTGTCAGTCACAAACGGGCTTCTGGCACTTCACACCAGGTACCAAGAAATCTGCCCAAAATAGCAACAGCCCCTTTATTGCACTCCAGCTCCTCTGGCTCCCACCTAGCCACAGATAAGTTCTCATGACCCCAAAGGGCCAGCCACATCACACAGAACAATATAGGTTTGGATCTTACCCAAAATGCCACACTGAGAGCCAGTCCTTTAGCAACTACAACTAAAAGTTTAATATAAAATGAAAAGAAGCAAAATATGAGAGATGTTAAAGGATCAAAGTGAATCACATACATACAAATGATTTAAAGTCCATGTAAAGCAGTTTGCAGGCTTGTTCCTCTGATAAACACCCAGCACCAGGGTGGGCCTCAATCCTTTGTTCAGTCTCAGAGGAATAGTTCCAGAGATGGGTGTTGGCTGTAGACTGGGGACTTGAGACAAGATGGAGTCGGAGCTGCTGCCTTTTATCACCTCTGGCCTTCTCCATGCTGTGTGCAGTTCTTTCCAATCAAAATGGAGTTGAGTCACATGGGCAAGTCCTAGTAGCTCAACAGGTTTCTCCCTGGGCCCATTGTACCTCGGAGCTTCCTTAATGGGCCATTAAGGAGACAATGGCTGTAGACATCCTGTCTGGGCAGTTTCCCCAGAATCACACAAGTTAAAGTATAGATATAACAACCATATTCCTAACTTCTAATACAGATACAATTCCTACACATAAACTATATAACCATTCCCAGCAAATTACTACCTTTCTGTTGTTACCAAACATGGCATAGTTCCCATGGATTATAGCAATTATGAGATATGAATACAAAATAATATCATTAATGGTTCCCTAAATCCGGACAGCGTCACAATTGGTTTTTTATATTCATCTTTCATAATTTAATCTAGTTTTCTGCTTTCTTTTTGAGGGACTTTTTTTTTTTTTTTGAGTTTCAGGACACTGAAGATTTCCTGATTAAGCCAGGGTGGTTTCTTACCATCCTTCCTATCTTTTTGATGCATTGGGATAGTTTGCTCTTGTGCCTTTAGTAATGTCTCTTTACAAAATTGTTAACTCTTCTGAACTCCTTTTCCTCTAAACATGCTTCCTGTGGTAAAGTTTGCTAAAGTCTGCCTTCCTGAAGTCTGTTGTCTTTATTCTGATGTTTTCCCTTCTACCATTCTTTAACATTATGAACTCATCAATTCATGGTCACATTCACTCACGCTGTCTTCCACATTCAAATTTTCAGCTAGTTCCTCACGATTTGTCAGAATCAAATCAAGAACACCTTTTTCTCTAGTCACTTTCTCCACCTTCTGCAATAAAAAGTTGTCTCCAATCATAGAATCATAGAAATGGGAAGGGACCATCAGAAGTCATTGAGTCCAGTCATCTGCACTCATGGCAGGACCAAGTACCCTCTTAAACCATCCCTGACAGGTGTCTGTCTAACCTGCTCTTAAAAACTTCCAATGGTGGAGATTCCACAACCTGCCTAAGCAACTTATTCCAGTGGTTAATCACCTGACAGTTGGGAACTTTTTCCTAATGTCCAACCTTGCTGTAATTTAAGACTATTGCTTTTTGTCCTGTCATCAGCAGTTAGGGAAAACAATTATTCTCCCTCCTCCTCTTAACAACCTTTTAGGATTTAGGTACTTGAAAACTGTTATCATGTCCACACTCAGTCTCCTCTTTTCCAGACTCAATAAACCCAGTTCTTTCAATCTTCTCTCATAAGTCAAGTGTTCCAGACCTTTAATGCATTCCAGGAACTCATTATATAATCTGTGTTTGCTGTATTATTTTCCTAACAGATTTCTGAGTAGTTGAGGTCCCCCATCACCATCAAAACCTATGCTTTGGTCAGCGCTGTCCCATGGGGGGAGCGGGGCCCAGGGCCAACTGGCCTAGGCAGGGGCTCCCCCCTGCTGGAGGGGCATCGGGCCGCTCCATCCCTCCAGGGAGCCAGCCTGGGTGGGGAGGCTGAGGACGCCGGCTCCAACCCTGGAAAGGGAGGCCGCTGGTGGGGGGAGCCGGCCATAACCAGGACCCCAGGCTGCTGCGGCTGGTGCCCCAATCGGGGACCCGAGGCCACCGCTGGGAGCCAGTTCTGGCCAAGGGAAGCCCCTGGGCCTGCCTGCTCCATCCCGGGGGTGGGGAGGGTTAGCTCAGGAGCTGGGCTTAGTGCTCCTTGCCTGCCCCACTGCCTTCGGCTCCCTGCCAAAGGCAGCGGGGAGCAGGGAAGAGTGTGGCTGTGGGGGGGCCACGGTGCAGGCCCCGCACTGCCTCGCTGGGAGTGGGACAGCGTGGGGCCCACGTAACTGCAGCCCCAGGGCGATCACCCCGTTCACCCCCCCCAAGGGACGGCCCTGGCTTTGGTTGATGTTAGTTGTTTAAAAAGAAAAAAAAAGCCTCAGCCATCTCTTCCTCATGGTTAGGTGGCCTATTGTAGATTTCCCCCCCCCCCCTGCCATGACATCATCCTTTTTATCCTTATCCTGAGACTTCTAACAAGTGTGCTTTCTACTTCTATCTCAACCTCAGTGTAAGTGTATGCTTCTTTGATATACAAGGAAACACCAAACACCTCCTCTCTTTTTTCCCTGCCTGCCTTTCCTGTTCAAAAGGTATCCTTCTATACCAATATTCCAGTCATGTGAATTATTCTACCAAGTCTCTGTTACCAATTATATAATAATTGATTATTCATTAGCATATTAAGTTATTTCTGGTTATTCCCCCTATTTCTTGCATTAATATACAGATATGTAAGATGTTCATTCAATTTCTGATATTCCCTTCCGTCTCTTCTGCTATGATTGCCCATATTTCTCCCTCCCAGATTCTGATGATTCACCAAGGTGTCTGTTCTGGACCTACCTGTAGACTCTTGTCTTATGCTTCATCGAACCTGCTTTAAAGCCTGCCTCACTAGATTAGCCAGTCTGAATCTAAATATACTCTTTCCCTTTGTTCATAGGAGAGCCCCTTCTCTATTCAGTAGTCCTTCTTGAAACAATGTTACATATCAAAGAAGCCAAAACTGTCCTGCCCACACCAACTGAACAGCCATGCAGTCGGCTCCAGTATGTGTCTGTCATTGCCTGGGCTCCTACCATTAACTGGAAGGATAGCTCTGAACACCACCTGTGCCACTGTTTCCTTCACCGCCACTCTCAGAACCCTGTAGTCATTTTTGATCTGCTCAAGGTCTTACCTTGAACTATCACTAGTGGCCACAGGGATGAATAGCATTGGGTAAAGGTAAGAAAGCCAGATGATCATCAGAACAAACAAGGAGTCTTGTGGCACTTGGGAGATGATCATCAGTAATCCTTCCATAATATCTCAGATACAGGCCCTTGGCAAACAGCACATCTTCCAGGATGCCATGTCAGGCTGGCAGATGACTGCTTCCATCCTCATTAGAAGGGCGTCCCCAACCACCACCCTCCTCTGTTTCCTATTGGGCTTGGTGGCTGTGATCCTTCCAGCCTTGGAGATACATGGTAGCTCCCACTCTACCTTTGGGGGAGATTCTTCATCCCTCATTGACAAAGCAAAATAATGTTTTTTTAATCTCTGTGGATGGTGGGTTGGGAGTTGGGCTGGAGCAGTTCATTAATCTCTTGCAGACTGTGACATGGGTAATACAGATATTATTGACTCGTGAAATACTGCTAATTGCTTTATTGATTCCTCACAGGCCTATGAGAGAATTCATCACTCCATCGAGGTGCTGAATGAGATTCAGATTCATGATGGGAATCTGCCTCCTTTGCTCTACAAAGCTGGCTCACTTCTAGCCTATAAGGTGGATCACTGTAAGCCAGGGTTTGGTAAAAGTAACTCGACAGACGGGTGTTCCAACTGCTGCAGTAAGTCAACTCTCAAAACTCCTTCTACCCCTCCCAAAGCAATCAGTGCGGCCAGTCCTCACTGTGGCTCCTTCCTATCACAAACTTCACACAGGAGCCCTGTTTGTTGTACTGATGTGTAGAAATGAAGCTAAAGATGCAGTTATACTTAAACATACCATGGCAAGTGTATTGAGGCTGTTGGAAAATATTGTACATTAAAAAAATTCGTTTTCTTGATGAGTCATTAATAAGATGGCCTTTCCTGCACAGACTCCATCACTCTAATCTTTAACCGTGATAGGAATCTTCAGTCTTGAGTCTCTGGCAGTGACGCTAAATCACACTGCATCTCTTCTTTTAATGGTTTTCCAGTTGCTTGTGCCCCAGGGCTGTACAGCTCACTGAATACAGTCACATGTGTCTCTTGTCCCTTGGGATCTTACAATGGGCATTATGGGAAGACAGAGTGTGAGACGTGCACAAGGAGCTTGGTGACCTATCACAAAGGGGCTACATCTAGTGAAGACTGTGGTGAGTTCGAAGGGTTTTCCTAGTCCAGCAAGTGATATTTCAGTGCCAACAGGCAGAAGGTCTGTGCTGCTCAGCCAGGAGAAATCGTTCTTATGTGAGAGCATCTTAGCATGGCTTATGCTGTCTCTGTGGCTCACCTCTCAATGTGCTATGCTGACATACAGAGTACAACATCTGGGCTCGACTCACGTTTTTGTGTCTTGAGCCCAGCTGTCAGACATCGTCACAGTGTGGGCACTGGTGCTGCGGCTCTGAGTCTGCCTGTGAGATGCCGGTCCCAGATGCTAAGTGAGGCAGAGCCTAGAGGAGCTCAAGCCATTTAAAGAGTTCTACAAGACTCCCCAGCTAGTTTTCTGTGTATTGAGGCTGAAGAAAGCCATCAAGCATTGATCTCCAATTCTTGTAATGCTGCTGTATCTATTTCAGTTCCCTCCATCTCGCGTCTGGTGCTGCTGCTGTGTGTATTCACCTTTGGAGTCTCACCATCCATTCTCTTGGTCTCAGTGTACATGTAGGTTTCATTTTAAAACTCTTTAAATATAGGAGGTAGCAAGTTAAAGCACATTCTCCAGTTCCCCTTCCTTTGTAGTATCCAGGGTCTCATTACTGCTTTAGTGGGTGGCCTAACTAGTATGGGTGAAGCCGAATCTGGAACACAAAGCAGCAGCATGGGGGAGTGCAGTGTGGAACGGAAGATCCCATTCTTAAGGGACATAGTGGAAAGAGGTGCTGGCAGTGAGAATTTGAGACTGAGCTAAGGAACATTGTTCTGTGTATCTGTAGTGCCCTACTGCGTTGCACCCTTACGTTGCCCTGCAATTCAGAGTAGGGTCTTTGTAGACTATAGAACAGTGGTTCTCAAACTGGGGGGCACACGGGGGTGGGGGCACAAGGCTCTGAAATTTTCATAGTGAAAAATGTTTGCATCAAGAAAATCTATTTGTGGTTATTTTTAATTGTACAAGTATGAATTGAATTTTTGTTAAAAGGGGGTTGGATGATGGTAAAGGAGAGGTGGGGAGGCGTGAGGGTTTCTCAAAAATCAGAAAGGAGGCGTGATGCTGAAAAGTTTGGGACCCTCTGCTACAGAGTATTTCTGAGGTTCCTTCCTTCAGCAGGCACATGGTGCCACCATAATGAGCCAGTCCTTAACTGAGCCCCATGTGTGTGTGAGGAGAGATGCTCTAGAACCAGTGGTGGGGAGGCTGTCCTCATAGCTGGTGTTACAGAAAATGAAGCTGACATACCTCCCATTTCTTCTAATATTTTTTCTCTCCAGTGTTGTGCGATTGTTTTTTCCTCGAACACAGTTGGGCAAAATTCTGCTCCAAAAGGAGCTGGAGTACTTGCATAAAGTGACTCTGTGTGATGGGAGTCCAGCTGAGAAACCAAGCCAAGAATGCAAGAGACCAAGGAAGTGGCTAAATTCGTCCAAGTCTCTACAAGCTGCTCCTAATACTGTGAGGCCATTCCCTGAACCAGTAGCCCCACCACCGGAGATTTAAACCTCATTCTTGTCCAGAGAACAATTGTGTATCTTTGTAGGAAATTGAAAAAAATGTTCAAAAGTGTAGTGAAGTTAGAGGCCAAATAAAACTAAAAAAAATCATGAAGAAGGGTGTATCCTGACTCAGACTGTGCAAGATGTAGATTCAAGCTACCAAACAACTTAATTTAGAAAATAGTCACTTGCTTCTTTGCTTGTTAGGGCTAAAAGGGCTAGGGTCCGGGTTTTAGGGTATGGATTCAGGGTAGGGGTTCAGGGTAGGGGTTCAGGCTCAGGTTAGGGGTAGGGTTCGGGTACGGGTTAAGGTTTAGAGTAGGGTTAGGGTATGGGTTAGGGTACGGGTTAGGGTTAAGGGTAAGGGGTTGGGACGGTGTTGGGGTTAGGGCCCGGGCCAAGGTTTAGGTTTTGGGGTTAAGGGTTGGGGGTTGGGGTTCGGGTTCATTAGGGTGAGAGGTGAGGGTTGAGGGTCAGGGGCCCGGGACAGGGGCTGGGGGTTAGGGGTTAGGGTTTAGGGTTAGGGTTTTAGGGTTGGGGTTTTAGGGTTGGGGTTAGGGTTTTAGGGTTGGGGTTGGGGTTAGGGATTTAGGGTTGGGTTTGGGTTTTAGG
>VOCT01081772.1:0-11810 GCA_007922175.1 Pelusios castaneus | reverse complement strand
GCCTTGCCCCCCAATCCTGCCTGGACCCCCAGCCCCACCCCTGTATCCTCACCTTGCCCCCCAATCCTGCCTGGGCCCCCAACCCCACCCCTGTATCCTCACCTTGCCCCCCCCAGATCCCTGCATGAGCTTGGTCCCCTATATTCTCACCCAGTCCCCTATATCCTCACTCCCCGCACGAGCCTAGTGCCCTATATCCTAACTCCCCGCACGAGCTTGGCTCCTGTATCCCCAGCTGCACCCCAGGGAAAGCCATGTGTTGGCGTGGCAGCGTGTAGATGGCGTATTGTTCTGGTCACTCACCAATAGTCGGGGGGGCGGCGTGTTTGGGATGATTAAAGCAAGAATTACTTTGTCGGCTCTCTCTGGTTTTTCCTCACATCAAGTAACTACAGCCTCATGGGTGTAAACCTGTCTGATCCTTTACAGTGCATGGAGGGTCGCGGAGTTAGCAAGAGGTACGTTACTTGGCACTGCCCATTCATCCCCTGTGCTCTTTCTCTGCAGGGATTACCTGACTCCGCCAGCACGCTTTGGGCTGACGCCGCGCCGCCGGTATCCCATTCAGCAGGCCCAGTACTCGTCGTTGGGGGCCCTGCCCACGGTATGCTGGGATGGCTATCAGAGGAAAGCCGTGCTGTCTGCCCGCAACTCCAACATGGTGCAGAGCCCGGTGACGGTGAAGATTGCACGGCCGGACAGCAACCTGGCCCGCTCTCCATTGTGAGTACAGCTTAATGGGGGCCCTTCAGCGACCGGGGGACATGTGGTGCACACGTACAGCCGGCATCTTACCTGTGAGCTGTGCAGAGCAGTGCTCACCACTGGTGGTGAGATGCCCTCTCTCCTGCGTGGTCCGGCCTCTTCCAGGAATCTGCATTTCCTGGCAGCAAGCAGATTCTCCTCCCGGGTGACGTGCCCTGGGTGCACTGAGAGCTGCGTGAACCAGTGGGCACTTAGGCATCAGTTCACGCTACTTAAAGCCCTGTAAAATCCCCCTTCAATTACAAGGGAGAATAGCCTGCTGTGGGAAGGTATTTCCCCTTTGATTGCATGAGACACTTCGCTGAGTCTGTAGCTCATGGTCCTGTAAATGACCTTTTTAATCCCCATCTCAAGCATCGCTTTATTGCCGTGGAAAGGATTGTGAGGTCACAAGCTGAAGCTGAATCGGAGAGGCTGCCTTGGACCATTTCTCTTTCTTTGTGGGGGGGGCAGTCTTTGGCTGTGCTGGGGCTGTTGGTTCAAGGTGTGGGGCAGCACCACTCATGGGGGGCAGGAGGGTGCCCGCTGTCCCTTAACTCATGGCTTTATGTCGCAGCTTGGAGCAGCTGGTCTCGCCAATGGCCTTGTCCTGCAATAGCACCCTAGACCCATGTGCTAAAGAGACTGTTCTGAGTGCCCTCAAGGAGAGCAGGAAGAGGGCTGTGGAGGAGGAGGAACAGCGCTTCCCCTGTGGACAGGAGAACAAAAGAAGGTAATAAGCTGATGGGCTGGTAGGCTGCCTTTTTGTATCTGACGTGGTGCTGTAAATGTGCTGGGTGCCTCACTGTCTGACTCATAGAAACATCCTGGGTACAAGGCAGCGCATAGGCTGTGAGGATGGGAGCAAACAGCTGGCCTCCCCAGTGTGGCTCGGAATCTGAAACATTTGCTATTGACGGTGAGCGGCAAGAGGAAATCAGCCTGGTCTTTGTGCCCATCTGACTACCTCCAAAAAGCCTCTCTTTGGAGGAGGAGTGGGGAAGACATTCTCTTTGGGTTTCTACCTTAGCAGCGTCACATGCTGCGCCTCGGCTTCCCTGCTTTGCTGGAGGTCTTTGGGAGACTTCTGGGATGTGGATTGAAGGCCCTCAGATCTTCACTGGAGGGGTTGAGGGGTTTGAATCCTAAAACAGAATCACTTCAGGTGCTTCAATAAGAGTTAATAAGCCAGACTTGCCATAACCATTCCTTCTCACCTCACCAGGTCTGGCTTCCATATTTATCATAAACCAGCCAATTCCCCTGTCCACTCCAGTCTTCAGAAAGAAATGGGATGTACACATGCTGAATTTTTGTAGAAAACAAAACATGGCAATTTAAACGATTCTTGGGCTCTACTTCATATCTCTCAGGAAGCAAAAGGGGCACACGTTTTTCCTTCAAGTGTCCCAGTTAGTTACGGTTAATGAGAATACCAGCCCTTAGCTCTCAGACGCATCGCTACCGCCGTGTCTTTTAGAAAAGCTTCGGATATAAATCAGTGGAGGTCATCCTCTTACAACCACCCTAGCACAGCTGTGCTGTTCTCTTTTCCATCTGTGTTTTCACTCTGGCCATTTCTGTATGTGTGGGTTCAATTTGTCTGATGGCTCCCTGTGTCTGTCCCTTGCTTGTCAGGCGGCTGCATGAAATGGGGGGAATCCAGTGGGGCTGGGTTATATGGGTTCTTGCGAATGCCTTGAGTGCTAGAGGGCCAAAGAGAAGCTTGGGAGGGAGGAGACCGGGGTTCCAGGGCGGAGTTTTTCATCGCAGATTGCTGGATTGTGTGGGTCTTTGTGAACGCTGTCTTTTTCTCACAGGCGCCATGACAGCAGTGGGAGTGGGCAGTCTGCCTTCGAGCCTCTGGTAGCCAATGGAGCCCCGGCTTCTCTTGTACCCAAGTAAGTGACTCCCACTGGAAAGGGGCTAGTGCCAGCTAAAGCTCAAAGTCAGAAGTCTCTGCAGAGGGGACCAGAGAAGCTGGCTAAAGAAAAGGCACTTTGCTTTTCCTCCCTGAAGTGCAATGTTGAAATGGCCAGCATGTGCTGGAGCTGGCTTTCCTATTCTGTGGCACAGGCATTGTGGATCTGCAGCCTGGCTGTAGGGGAAAAGACTTCACCCTCTATGAGGTGAGCGGTGCTGTGCTGGATTTTCTCTGTATGGAGGGGAGCTTGGCCCGAACTGCTGGCAGCCCCCAGTTGCACAAGCTGAAAAGGGAAGACTGAAAACTCTGCCCCTCCCTCAAGGAACTTACAGAACTAATCCTTCAGAAAGAGGGGCTGTGGGGAAGGGGGTCTCAACCAAACACGTGGCTGTGAGGAGCACATACAATTAGAACTGGGTAAAACTTTCTTTGGTGAATTCACTGAAAAATGTATTTTCAGGGCACCAAAATTGTGAGTGATTCAGGTCAAATTCAGTGAATCGCTTCAGCCAGGAAAAACGGCAAATACTGAAGGTCAAAACATTTTTTAAAAAAAATCGTTAAATCTAAGCAAAACGTCAAGTGCAGAACACCTGAGAAACAAAATGTTTTGTGTGAAAGAGACTGAGATGAGACTTTTTCTGAAAGCTTTGGTTCAAATCAAAGCAAACTTTTTTTGGTTCAGCCCCCAAACTGAAAAATCAGCTCAGTTACGTAATCTTGTCTCCCTTTCTCTAGGCCAGGCACTCTGAAGAGGCCCCTCGTGTCCCAGTGTCTAGACGACTGCTTGAACAAGAGATCGCGCACTTCTTCCATCAGCTCCATGAACAACACGCAGGCTGGCGGAATTCCCAGCTCCATCCGCAATGCCATCGCCAGCTCCTACAGCTCCACCCGGGGACTCTCGAAGGTAGGACGCAGCATGTCTAAGAAAACACCTGGAAATCGCAGGTGGCATTGGGGTTTGGGGTGGCTCGGCCTGATGGGAAATGTAAACAGCAGCCCAACAGGAGCCTCCGGCATGGGCTAAAGCCACGGGGGAGGATCCTGGATGTGAGCCCCTTCAATCAGACCAGAACAAAGGCTGTGATTTCCTTACACAGAATGATTGGGTTGTTCTAGGTAAAACAAAATGGACCAGAACTGTTCTCTTATCATACCAGCCGCTTTCAGGCTGCATTTGGCCGATGTCTGAGTCCAGGGTTTTCAGCTTTGATCCATGGCTCTTAAGCAGCTATTAAGCTACAGAAAAATGCTACTGAAATGACTCCGTTCTCATTGGATGGGACTGTAAAATTGCCGAGGCAGCCGATCCTGGTGATGGCTTAACTGCCCTTTGCCTCCTGAGTCAGAGGGGACCCTGCTCAAATACTTTAGGGTGTTAAACCTTTTTAAAATAAATCCATGGGACGCCCACACCTTGAATGCTGCGTCCAGTTCTGGTAGCCCCATCTCAAAAAGATACATTAGAATTGGAAAGGCTGTGTAATTTACCCGTTCACATAACACTAGAATCAGGGCTCACCCAAGGCAGTTAATAGACAGCAGCTTTGCTGCTTCACACCATGCACCGTCAACCTGCGGAACTCATTGCCAGGAGATGTTGTGAAGGCCAGAACTATAACTGGGTTCAAAATGAATTAGATACGGTCTGGGAGGACAGGTCCATCCATGGATATTAACCAGGATGCAACCCCATGCTCTGAGTGTCCTTAAACCTCTGATTGCCAGAAACTGGATCTGGATGATGGGATGGATCATTCAATAATTGCCCTGCTCCGGTCATTCCCTCTGAAGCACCTGACACTGGTTGCTGTTGGAAGACAGGAAACTGGGCTAGATGGTCCTAGCGTGGCAGGTCTTGTTTTTGATTGTCTCATCTGAAATGTGCCATCTCCAGTGGAAAAACGCTACAATCCCTGAGGTTGGATTGATTGGCCCCCTGTACTGTGTTGCTGAGAACACAGCCTGTTCTGGCCTGAGTAACTTGATGTGTGCCATTAAAAACCTGCCGGGCCAGCCGACTCGGGCACATTAACCTGAGCCTGCATTAGCTGGCCTGGGCCAGATGGGAGTGTAATTCTGGTGCGAATGTACTCTATGGCTCTAGCCAGATGGTGGTGGTTTTATATATTTATGGGACTGGCCAGGAGCAGGGGGCATTTACCTCCTGGGGTGAATTGTGTTTTAATGGTATCTTTCTGGGTTCCAGCTATGGAAGAGAAATGGCCTGAGTACTTCCACCCTCTCCAGTCCAGCATCTTCCCGCTCTCAGACGCCAGAGAGGCCTAGCAAGAAAGCGAGGTAACAAAACTCTGCTTCCGGTTCAGTGCCGCTCACGTTTGTTGCCGATTGGCTCTAAACAGGTGCTGGGCGTATTGTTCTAGCTATAACCTGTGTGGATGCAAGGCGTGCCCAGGTGGGGCTGGTGGGGCATTTTGGACAGCCCTCTTCTCTCCCCGCCATGCCTTAAACTCCGTGTAATCCACCCCACCGTGGGGCACTGGTTTTACCAGTAGTCGGCAATCTTGCGTGTGTCTTTCAAGATTACCATTCGTGGCCCGTGGGTCTGTTTCAGCTTTGCTCAGTCTGTGCTGGAACGGTCCCAGTCCTCCGAGCGGAGGTGAGTCAGAGGGAACGGGACCTAATGGGCTTTTCTTCTGTCTCGGCAGGGAGGAGGAGACTCAATGGTCCAGCACGTCCACCCCTGTAAAATCCGACAAGGAGCTGCAGACAGAAAAGGGTGAGTGGAAACGGATCATATCATCAAGGCTCTGCAGCTGCCTTGGAAAGAAAAGGCTGCCACAGCGTAAGAGGAGACAAAAGTTAGAACTTTCGGGGGGAGTAAGATTTGAACTTGCTCTAGAAATGGAGGAACTGGGCCCAGCAGAGCGACAGGATGCTGTAAATAGCGGTGTCTCCATTCCCGGGTTTGATTTGTTCCTCCCATTCTAGCATTGGAGACTCCTGTGCGGAAAAAGCTGAGCTCCTCAACCTCGCCAGCCACGCCGGGGAGCAGTGGGAAACGCAAGCGGAAGATCCAGTTGCTTTCTTGTCGCCGAGGAGACCAGCTTACCCTGGTATGTCGCCTCCGGGTGGTCTCTGGCAGTGGGGTGCCCTGCTGAAGGTCCTCCAGGGGTAGGAGGAACCCGCCCTGTGTAGGATGGGAAGTGAAGCCAGCTTTTGGGCCTTTCCCGGGCAATACTCTGGCCCCTGGGGACTTGGCCTCAAGTCACTTTTTGAGGAAGGGACTAAGCTGAGGTTCTTCTTCCCTTGGCAGCCCCCACCCCCTCAGCTGGGCTACGCTGTCACAGCAGAGGACTTGGATGCAGAAAAGAAAGCAGCGCTTCAATGGTTCAACAAAGTCTTGGAGGATAAAACCGGTAATGAACCCGCACTGCCTTCCCCTCCCACTCAGGAGGTGTGGCAAGTAGGGACTTACAGTAAGCTCAAGCTGTAAGCAAGAAACCAAAGAAAACGCCCAATCCATAGACGTTTACGGCCAGTAGGGACCATTATGGTCATCTGGCCTGGCCCCCTGTACAACAGGCTGGAAGCTTCACCGCCTGAGCCATGCATCATACCCAGTGAGCTCCCGGGGCGAGCGAAGTTAGAGTTTCTGAAGAGAGCTCCATGGCTGAATCTTGCCCCAAATCTGGAGGCGGTTTACACTGTGTGTCCCCTCCACATCATGGTGTGGGGGCGAAGCCCTTGGATCCTTTCAGAAATGTGAGGCTTCCTGTTCTCATCTGGAGCTAGGGGAGCCCTGCTAAAGACAAACTGCTTTTCTCTGGGGCCTTTAAGCTGATTCTCTTTCTTGCCCCCCAGCAGTAGAGCCAACCCCAAGCACTGCTGCAGAAATCACCCCCACCTCCAAGCCTCAGTTGTTCACGCTGACGTCCGCTGGGCCTCCGGCTGTCTCGACGGCCCCCCTGATCACCAGCGCTGGCTCACTGCTTGAGAGCCTGAAGAAGATGCAGAACAGCCAGAGTGCTCTTGCGCTTTCAGGTCAGTGATCCAGCCAGGGCAGGTGCGCCGTGGGGCTCTAGTGTGGTACCTAGACCCGTGGGGATTCTGGGTGCTGTGTGTCACTGGCCAGAACGCCGCTGTGACCCAGCAAGGAGCTACGCAGCGCAGTGTTAGCTTGGTGCTTCGTCATGGCACACGGAGCAGTGGTCTGGGTTTTTGCTCCAGGTCATCCTCTCCCCCTGCCACCTAGTCGAGTTCCTTCATCCGATGAATCCTTAAATGATGCGTCCTGAAATGATCTTTCCTTTCCCACAGATTCGACTGGGGCCGCTGCGACGTCTCAGCCGCCTCCGCCAGTTCCCCAGCTGCCGGCTCCCGCAGCGTCGCTGGATTCAGGTGCACTCCCTGGAACCGCGCCTGACTCCAAGCCAGCGCCGACGTTCAACTTGCCTGCTCCCTCCTCCACCGCTCAGCCTGCCAGCGGCCTGAGCAACCTGGCGATTCCTGCTTCGTCGGTGCCGGCTCCCAGCCAGCCCCCCGCCAACCCTCTCTCCCCACCGAAGCCCAGTATTCTCTTTGGGATGCTGAGCACACCGCCAGCCAGCCAGCCAGGCGTAGCAGCAGCATCAACCACAGCCGCCCCTACGTTCAAACCGATCTTTGGTACCCTACCGAAAAGCGAGAGCTTGGCGCTCACCTCCACGTCCGTCACGGCGTCCGCCGGCTCCGTGCCGCCCTCGACAGCTGCTTCCACCGCCACGTTCAAGCCCGTTTTTGGGAACTTAACAGCTCCTGTAGCAACTGCCTCTCCTTTCACATTCAAACAGACGCCGCAGCCAGGGCCAGCCGCTGATCCGACGGCAACCTCCGCTGCGGACACCGCTTCTGTCTTCGCCGGCCTCCCCGGCGCTGTCTTCACCACCGCGGCGACGGCTGCGAGCACGCCGAGCACCACCACGACAAAGCCGGCCTTCGGCTTTGGACTCAGCGCGCCCCTCTCTGCCAGCACGACCGTCGTCACCAGCAAATCCCAGCCGTTCCTCTTCGGAGCCTCCCCCAACCCAGCCCCGAGCACGGCCGCCGGCTTCACACCGCCAGCTCCCATCTTCCAGTTCGGGAAACCAGGAGCCGCCGCCGTGCCCACGACCAGCGTCCCAGTGCCCTTGGGTGCACCACAGGCTGTTCCCAGTACCACTGCTGGCTTCGGCATTTTTGGGGGCTCAAATCTGACCTCTACTACCCCAGCAACCACCAGTCAGTCCGCAATGACATTCGGTTCCTCCACGGCTGCATTTGGCGGTTCCTTTGGAACAGGTGTGAAACCGCCCCCTCCGTATCCCGGGATAGCCGGCCAGCCTGCGTTTCCCACAGGCACCTCGGAGAGCCAGCAGCCCCCCAATAAACCTGCCGCCGGCCCGTCTAGCTTCCGTACCTCCACTTTCAGCTTTGGGACCCCCGCCAGCCAGTCTGCGGTGCAGCCGGCCTTTGGGAACAGCTCCCAGCCAGTCTTTGGAGGGACTAATGCCCAAGTTCCCTTTGGCACCAGCAGCTCCCAGCCGGCTTTCGGAGGCAGCACGTCCGTCTTCTCCTTTGGAACAGCCACCACTTCAACCGCATCCAGTTTTGGCTCCAGCACCCAGCCCGCAAAGAGCGGTACAGGCGGCTTGGCGTTCGGCGGCAGCACCCCCTCTCCGTTCAACTTTGGGGCATCCAATCCCCAGAGCACAGGCCCCAGTGCCTTCGGCCTCGGCGTGCCTGCCCCCTCAGTGGCGTTCAGTTTTGGGGCTGGACAGAGCGGATCGGCAAGCGCAGCGCCCTCCTTCGGTTCTTCCTTGACCCAGAACGCGTTGGGAACCCAAAACCAGAGCACATCGTTCACCTTCCCCGTGCCTGGTACGCCGGACAGCAAGCCCGTGTTTGGGGGTAAGGTGCTGTCCGGTGACGGGAGTGACGTCGGCTGGCCTCTTGCTGGGGGGTGAAGTGGGGGGCTTGAATGGATCTAGGCTGCCGGGGCTGCGCTTTCCTTCTCTAAGCGTAGGGCTGAGGCTGCTGGCTGGGATCAAGCGAGCGGTTCCTGTCTCTGCATCGACCCTGTTCGTCGTCGACTGGGGACCCTCCAGCTATTAGTCGTGGGTCTGGGGGGAGAGAAGGGGGGCTGGGTTAACTTCCCACAGACTGAGCTGTGGCACGCTCCCACCACACTCTGGGAATCCCAGCCTGTAATGGAGGCGCCGGGAGTAGGAAGGGAGCGGATGGGAGATGAGGGAGGCAGTTTTCCCAGGAAATGGTCTTATTTTGGGTGGGGAGGCGACCGCCCTGGCAAAGGGGGCGATGGAAACCATCTGGGGCTGCGGGGAGTGCATGTCATCTCTGCCTGTTCGGAGCTGGGGAGGAAGGGAGGGAGTCCCAGCCCTTGTCATTTCTCTCCTTCCTCCCCTGGCTGGACTGTACCCCGTGAGCAGAGGCCCCCATCCGGCCTGTTCCTCTCTGCCCGCTTGACAGTGCTGTGTTGTTTTCAGGAACTCCCGCTCCCACCTTCGGGCAGAGCACGCCTGCCCCGGGAGCAGGGCCTGTTGTGAGCAACAGCCTTTCCTTTGGGACCCCCAGCGCTCCAGGAGCAGGCTTCGGAGCAACAAGGCCTCCCTTTGGTAAGAGATCCGCTGGCCTGCAGCACGGGGGGTTGGGGGGGGGGTCGGTGGGAGCGCTGCAGGCTGCACCCCAAGGGGCTCTGATTTCAGATGGGGTCCCAGACATCAGGTAGTTGGAAATACAGCCTATAATGGCCTCCCACCTCCCTGGTATGGTGGGGAAGAGTTAGCTTTCTTGCCCCGGGGGAAGACTGAAGCAGGGCTCTGCGATGGAGGAGAGATTTGCAGGCCCTGAGCTGTGGATTAATGCGTCTCGGTGGCGGATTGGGAAAAGGTTGCCAGTACGCTCACGCAGCTTTCTTGCCTCTAGGACCACCAGCTGCTACTTTCTCTATCGGGGCAGGATCCAGGACTGGGCCCCGGCAGCGGCTGCAGGCACGAAGGCAGCACCCCCGCAAAAAGTAGCCTCTTGGGTCTTCTGTTGGATCTTGGTTCTGGCCCGGCTGGGAAGAGCCCCAGCCACACAAGCCCAGAGTCCCTCCGATGGGGCCGTTGGGCCAGGCGCTTGTGTCCAAAATCGGTTGGAGACCATTCTGAGTGGCAGCGACTCTCCGACACAGGACAGGATAAACCAAACCCTTCGTACTTGAAGAGTTCTGCAGCTGAGACTGGCTAAACTCTGTACATATCACAGCCTTCCTTTCCTCCCTTCCCTCTCCATGTCTCACAATGTGTAACGTTGCTTCCCCTGGCTGCCCCTGTGCTCCGGTCAGCCTCGCCCGTCCTCGCAGTGGGTGGAACGGGAGCCGGTGGAGGGACGGAAGCGCCAACCCATATGCATGTTCCCGCTCTGTGCCTGAACGGAAACTTACATTCGGCTCCGTCACCTGCATCGCCCCCAGCTTTGTAAGTGAGGCTGTTCCTCCTGGCAGAGGCTGGGCCAGTCTTACCTCGTGGCTGCTGGCTCTGGAGGGAGGAGAGCTCAGAACCCCCCCGCCACCTGCAGGTCTCCAGCCCTCTGGTTTGAACTGGCCGCTGGGGGCTCTCCAGAGCTCTGGCGTGGGCGGGACTGGCAGGGAGCGCCCCTGATGTGCCAGACAGACCAGCCAGCGCCTGAAGAATGCTCTGAACGCAGCTTTGTGGTGCTCCCGGGCCAACCATGGCCCCCTCGCTCCACCTCTGCACCCGGCGTGGGTTGGCTGGGCTGTCCGGGGCAGGGCACGTGCCAGGTGGCGCCGCCGGCTCACTGCAGGGCTCTGCCCGGCTTGTGCTGCGTCCCTTGGCCGGCCCCTCCCGCCCGCGACGCAGCCCTTTAGTTTTCGCCGTCTCCTGTCTGTCCGCGCGGTCCGTTTTGCTCTTTGTCCCTTTGCGCTCCTGTTTGTTGGCTCATTGAATCGAGTTTGGAGGAAGAACTGAACCGTATGAGTGGCGGCATGTTGGTAATGCCGGATTTGCTGTTTAAAGATTTGGCGGGGCGGCGCGCCCTGCCCAATTGGGTGTCAACGGTAGCATCACTGTGTGGCTACTGGGGCTGAGTGACTTGTGTCTTCAATGTGATGACTGAAAGGAAGGCAGCCGGGCGGTGGGCAGGGTCCCAGGGCCTCTGGGGCACCGGGGGCAGGAAAAGAGTCGGAGCTACATTTCCTCCCCTGCCGTGCTCCAAATCTAGCTCTTCTCTCCTGCGTGTCAAACCCAGTCTGCCCACGAGCCCCTTACCAGCCTGGGGCTGTAGCACACGGCCGCCTAGCTTCCCTTCAGCACTGGGAAGGGGGTCCCCACTGCCACGCTTCGGGCTCTTTTCTGCTCCCTCTTTAAAATCACTTCACATCATCCTAGCTGCTCCTCCATCACTGGGGCTTGAGGGATTTGCGCGCTCATTTCCAGCCGGGCGAGGGGGCTTCTGGCCTTGATCTGAGGGCTGGGGCAGCTTTTCCCTGCACAACCATCTTGCCTGCAGTCCCTTGGAGCTCTGTCTGTGGCTGGCTTCTGTGCCTCTGCCCTCTGGGGGCCTGGGCCCCTGTGACCCCCCCCACGTTCCACGAGTGACTCTGGCTGCCAGATCTTTTTACTATTTGAGGTGTGAGTGTGCGTCTGCCGAATCCTAAATTAACAAATATTTAAACATTTTTTAAGAAAATAAAAATTTATTTTTATATTTAAGCTAAATTGCCTTGGAATTCCTTCAAGCTTGGTTCACTGAGGTGGTCAAAAGTTCAAAGCTGTCGACTAGGATTTAGCTGTGCCGTTACCTCCACGGGAGGAGGCCGTGGCTCCCGGCCGGCCCCGCAGACACTGCAGGCTGGGCTGGCAGCCAGGAAGGGCGCTTAGCCCTGGGGCAGGAAGGGCTGCCCTGCTCCACGGAGTGGGTGCAGTCTGTTCCTGCTGGCAGGAGCTGCCCGGCCTCTCCTCCCCACCAGGTCAATGTTACATGAACTGTACTTAATTCTTTTATAATGTGATGTACGTGGACGTGACTAAACTTTATTTTTCCTTGAGACAGAGGCTCAGGAGCTGTTGCGTGTCCGTGGCGAGTGTCCTTTCCTCCTGGCGGGGGGTGGGATGGGGCGGAAAGGCTCTGGCCTGTA
>ML687959.1:2506-13050 GCA_007922175.1 Pelusios castaneus | reverse complement strand
TGGGACATTGGTGCTGTCAAATATGTCAATTTCACTGCTCAGCTAGAGCAGTGAAATTGACATATTTGACAGCACCAATGTCCCAGAGTGGCCCGGTTGGGCACTCTGGGACATTTCCGGAGGCTGCCTATTGCGCGAAAAGCGTCCACACAGCAGCTATCACGGAACAACTGTTCCGTGATAAGCCTTACCACGCTCATTTCGGTGGTTTACATATTGCGCAGCAAGAGGGCTCTTGCCGTGCAATAAGAGGCTTCTGTGTGTGTACGCTCTGCTTGTTATTGCGCAATAAAGGGCTTTATCGCACAATAACTTTGTAGTGTGTACAAGGCCCTAGTCTTTAAAAGTGCCCCAGGACTCTGTTGTTTTTGTGTAAAAAGAATTACAGCAGTGTGTGTGAGAGAGAATATATTGTGTAACCATGTAAGGTTTTAAGAACCTAGACCAATACCTCTGGTTTGAAAAACCTTTTTGGTTTGTTCAGGATTTTTAAGTAATGCCACTAAAAATTAAGTTGAATCTTCCATTCCAAGTAGCAAAGTGGACAAATATCTTTTGCCCGACACAGGTAAACAAGTGTTGTTTGGCAATGTTATTCAGCATTCAACTCTTGAAAGGGACCTTCATTCTTTATATATCTTTTAAATAAGGAACAAAGAATGTGGCCATGAGTGATAGGGCAGCCAGCGACAGAAGAATAAAAAAAAAAATTAAGATCTGTGAGGGAAATTGTATGTTGTGAAGGAAATTGTATGTTTAAGGAAAGATGTAGCAGGACTAATTCAAAATGGAGTAAGTTTGGTCTGTCTGAACTGGAATTTTACAAGAACGCTCTGTGTAAAGAAAAAATAAAGAAAAGCTTAGTCTGCTATCCTAGTCTGCTAGTATTAATTACAGAATGCAGTTTGTAGGAGCTGAGAAAGTCAGCGTCCTTAAGTGAGGAGGCAGAGCCCCCTCCTGTAGATAAGAAAGTTAGAAGTAGAAGTAAACATTAACAGGAATTTGCTAAGTAGTAAATTTATAATACGCATGTGTGGAATTTTTTTTGTTTCAAAAAATCGCCTTGGATATAAAAAAACCCTGTAACTGTGATCAGCTCTCTCTCTGTTCTCTCTTTTTTTTCTTTTCCTGCTGCAGTCTGTCTGTGTCAGACTGTTATTCAGCTGAATAATAAACCTTGAACCACACCTCGTTCTCTGCTTATTCGAGTCTCAGCTAGGAACGGGCCTGCATTAATAGGAGGGGTCTAAGGTTTCTCTTTCCAGGTTAAGGACTCGGACCAGTTTTTCCCCCACAGATTCTAATTTTTTTTTGTAAGGGTACATAAAACTTCTGTAAGCACAAAATAGTTACACCTTACTGAAAAATTGGTATGGTTAGTATAATGTCATAGAAGTTAAACTATAAAAGAAATAAATTTGTTAGTCTTTAAAAGTGCCACAAGACTCCTTGTTTGTTATAAAAGAAATGCGCATTTTCTCATGACATATGCGGTGTATACAGTATATGAGGTAAAAGAAATGTAGACCACATTTGCTATTTTATTGAAATCCTGCAAGGGCTCAAAAAGGAGCCGTGCTGGGCGGTGTTTTCTTTTTCAGATCACTGTGTGCTTTAAGAACCGTCCAAGCAAAACAGAAATCAAGGTAAAGACTGCACTTTACATTTTTAAATGAGACCGGTGAGACAAGAACAGAATGCCAGGTTTGTTTTTGTCTAAAGAACACCAGAGCGTGGTTAAAATGGTGCCATTGCTCAGAACTGAGAGCATGGAAGGGAACTAGAGACCTGTTTTATTTTTCAAAATCTCAAATAACAAACTAACAACCAGTGGTGTCTTGATGCAAATTACCTAGTCGTTAGGGGAAAAAAAGCACACACAACACTTCCGCCTCCCCTTAACAAAACCAACCCCTGCCCCGATGGACACAAAAGAGAGGTGAGAAACAAGTCAGGGACAGGTTAACCCTTAGAAGGTGACAGTCCCGTCCAAATTTACCCCACCGGAACTCCAAGGATATAATTAAAGCCTATGTAAAGAGCACACTGGCTTAGAGAGACTGTAATAAATGCGATGCTAATGTTATTGTTAGGTCTTGAAAGAAATGTCATGTTATCCCTGTAACAATACATAGAGTGTATGTAGTGTGGGGGACACAACTTTGGCATGCTAAAAATGGCATCTAAAAACACGCCTCATATTAGAAAGCCTTATGGTAAGAATGTTTCTCACCTATTACCTGTAGATAAACTAAAAACTTGATGCACCAGAGAAAACAATACAAAACCTGGCCCATTATGTAAACAAACCCTGAAAGACACCACCCCATGAATTTCATGAATGAATAGTGGGGTAATTCACCCTGAATTCTTGAAGAGTAAAAGCTTTGAAACCTGGCCTGCATACAGAATAAAACCAGTACAGGGGGGTAATTCCTCTTTTCTGCCTGAAACCAGCAAAAAGATGTGCAAACGGAAGTCATATTTTAAGCAATAATCTACCACAAGGGGGAGAAAAATATTGGTTTTGTCTTTCAGAACTTCAAGAAAAGTGAAACCCAAAGTACCATGGATCTGCTGTCGTGACAAGACGTTGTTTTACATCTTGTCAAATTCCAAAGGGGGAGCCGTCTTAGTCTATTGTAGAAAGACAACAGAGTCCTGTGGCACTTTTAAACACTAACAGATTTATTTATATTCCAAAGGGGAGCCGTGTTAGTCTATTGTAGAAAGACAACAGAGTCCTGGGGCACTTTTAAAGACTAACAGATTTATTAATCTGTTAGTCTTTAAAAGTGCCACAAGACTCTGTTGTCTTTTACATCTTGTGTTTGTCTGGGGCTTAGCATTGCTCTCTATTGTGTAAAGGAAAGAGGACACTGCAGAAAAGGATTAATAAGTCCTTTAACTGTATTTACAGAAACAAGGGCAGAGGTCAAGAGACGCAAGTCTGTGAAAAGTTGAAATACTGAAGACTAATAACCCAGAGGTGCTGGGGAACACACTAAGGTTGTTACGGCTGAAACACAAGAATTGGGAAAGTCCATTAGTGCATCCTTGTCAGCGTTCGGAATGGGGCAACAATTGCTTTCTAAAATACTGCCAGTATGGCAACAGGAAGGGGGTAAAGGGTCTGTTATTTTAGCAGGAATATGGATACAATATAAGAAAATGGACCCTTGGCACTAGCCTGTACACAGGCCAGGAAATAAATTAGCAATATGTCATTCAAATAATCCAGGAAGGCATGCAAAGAAATTGGCCTTTGGAAATAAAGAAATTATGGTGGAAAAATATTACAAAAAAGAGAAAATTAATGGCATGGTAAAAATTGGTAACCTTTACACTGAATAAAAAAGTGGTTTTCAGCACACTGTTGACATATATCCAGTCATACCTGTGAAAATCCAGCTAACAAAGAATTGGATCATGTATTCTATTAATCACCACTCCTGGGCATATACTATGTCTACACTTGTTAAATTAAGTCGGCTTTGTTAAGTCGACTTAGCACATCTACAGGAGATATTTAGGTCAACTTAAAATCAACCTTGTAAACTCGACTTAGAGCATCCCTTCTTGCTGGGAAGCCGCAGGTCCTGGGGAGAAGGGAGCAGGGGCTTCCCCCTGGGGACAAGGGAGCCATGCATGGCTCCCTTGTCCCCCCGCCCTAGGTCGACTTATAGAATAAGGCTGGAAGGTCAATTTATGGAATAAGTCGACCTAGCGCATCCACACTGGCTTAAGTAAGTCGACTTAAGCCTTAAATCAACCTAAAAGGAGGTGTTATTAGGTCGACTTAAGCTTTTATTAAGTCAACTTAAGGAAGCTTAAGTCGACTTAATAAAAGCCCAGTTTGGATGTGGCTTTGTTTAGGTTGACCTAAATTGCCAGTGTAGACGTACCTATAAAGAACATAGAATCATAGAATCATAGGGATGGAAGGGACCTCACGAGGTCATCTAGTCCAACCCCCTGCTAAAAAGCAGGACCACTCCCCCTAAATCATCCCAGCCAGGGTTTGTCTAACCGAACCTTAAATATCTCCAAAGATGGAGATTCTACCACCTCCCTAGATAGCCCATTCCAATGCTTCACCACCCTCCTAGTGAGAAAGTTTTTCCTAATATCCAACCTTGATCTCCCCAGCTGTAATTTGAAACCCTTGCTCCTTGTTCTGTCCTCTGTTACCCTCGAGAACAGCCTAGCTCCCTCCTCCTTGGAGCACTCCTTCAAGTAGTTGAAGGTTGCTATCAAATCCCCCCTCAGTTTTCCCTTCTGTAGACTAAATAAGCCTAGTTCCTTCAGTCTCTCCTCATAAGTCCTGTGCCCCAGCCCCCTAATCATTTTTGTTGCCCTCCACTGGACTCTTTCTAATTTGTCCACATCCTTTCTGTAGTGGGGAGCCCAAAACTGGACACAGTATTCCAGATGCGGCCTGACCAGTGTCGAATAGAGGGGAATTATCACATCCCTCGATCTGCTGGCAATACTCCTACTGATGCAGCCTAATATGCCATTGGCCTTTTTGGCAACAAGGGCACACTGTTGGCTCATATTCATCTTCCCGTCCACCATAACCCCCAGGCCCTTTTCTACAGCGCTGCTACTTAGCCGATCGGTCCCCAGCCTGTAGCAGTGCATGGGATTTTTCCATCCTAAGTGCAGGGCTTTGCATTTGTCCTTGTTGAACCTCATGAGGTTTCTTTCGGCCCAGTGTTCCAATTTGTCCAAGTCTCCCTGAATCCTGTCCCTGCCCTCCAGAGTATCTACCATTCCCCCCAGCTTGGTGTCATCCGCAAACTTACTAAGCACGCAGTCTTTTCCATCATCGAAATCATTAATGAAGATGTTGAACAGAACCGGCCCCAGGACCGACCCCTGGGGCACTCCACTCGTTACCGGTTGCCAACTAGACATCGAGCCATTGATTCCTACCCGCTGAGCCCGTTGATCTAACCAGTTTTCGATCCACCTTATGGTCCACTCGTCCAACCCATACTTCCTTAACTTGCCGACGAGAATGCTATGGGAAACCGTATCGAAAGCCTTGCTAAAGTCAAGGTATACCACGTCAACGGCTCTTCCCACATCCACAAATCCAGTCAGCTGATCATAGAAGGAAATCAGGTTGGTCAGGCACGATTTGCCCTTTGTGACTCCATGTTGACTGTTCCTGATCACTCTATTTTCCTCCAAGTGTTTCAGAATGGATTCCTTGAGGACCTGTGTCAGGCTTTACCCCCTAATGGGGGAAGGGTGCCCAAACAAATACCTGGTCCTTTAAATGCGGATGCTGGGGAAGCTCATGAAACCCCCAGGCAAAGACCACCACTAGCAATGAATTTTGGTTTATTTACTATGTATGAGACTTTTATTTATGATTACTGAATACAGGTTACACAGATTACCAGATTAAGGCAGTGATTAGTACTACAATAAACACCCAATATATCCACAGACACTCTAAACTACAACACCACTTATTGCATGAATACAGATTCAAGGTTTTTCATCAGTTATGGCTTTAAGCACATGATATAGAGAATATAACAAAGCCCAATTCACACAAACCAAAACAATCAAGAACACAAGTCAATATGTAAGACACAGTCACACAGGACCCTTTGCACTATTGTATAGGGATCTCATCCACACCCGTTGGGTCACGGGGTTCACCTGTGCACCCTTGCGGATCTTGGGTGGCTGCAAGCAGGATAAGTCCCAGACCTGATCAACGGTTATCCCCCATTCACACTTTCCCCTCCTCAGCAGCAAAGTTACAGCAGCGATGAACGCCAAGCACAGAGGGTGCCCGTTTATACACTCACACAAGAAGGGGATCCAGTGAGTCACGAGGGTCACCTGTGCACCCTTGCTTTCAGAGTCCTGGGGGCCTTGGTGCGGCTGCACACAGGATAAGTCTCAGACCTGGTCACTGGTTATGGATTCATTGCACACAGTCTCTCTTATCACAACTTTGCTTTTATCCTCCTGATCAGTTATAAACACAAAACACACAAGCAGAAATACTGACACAATTATACCCAAAGTAAATCCTACACCTACCCCAATTCCTCCTTCAGCCCCAAACCCAAGATTGGTGCTGCTATTGTTCATTACCTGAGAGTCTCAGCGTAAAGCCGGGCAAAACCTTACACTTTTGTGTTGCTTTGCCTGAGGTTGGGCGCTACTCTGAGCCTCTAGTTTGGTTACCTTTCCTTTGTTGAAATTGGTGTCAGGTTGCTAATCCAAACCTTCCCTTGGCTGGCCAGGCCTCGGTGCTTTACGTCCGGTCCTGTTGTCTGCGTCCTACGGAGAGCCGGCAGGGAGTGGCCTTGGGGTGATCAGACCCTCAGACCTGTCCCAGGATTAACTGGGACGAACTCTGACTTGCCCCCTCCATAAGGCCTCCTTTTATTGCTCAAAGCCGCAGTGGCGTGGTTTCTGCTGATTCATACGGTTAGCTGTTTGCCTGGTGGGGACCTTTTCACCTTCCCCTATTCCTGCAGTTGGCCGCCTGCGTCCTGTTTAGCGCTTTCAGACATGTCAGGTTTATTGCCAAATTAACAGTTGTGGTATTTCCCGTCTTTATACCTTTTGACCCTTTGACCCTGGGACCTAGTTTTTGGACAACTAAGCCTTTAGCACCCTGACAGCTTGCTCCATGATTTTTCCTGGGATTGAGGTGAGGCTGACTGGTCTGTAGTTCCCCAGATCCTCCTTTTTCCCTTTCTTGAAGATAGGTACTATATTTGCCTTTTTCCAATCCTCTGGGACCTCCCCTGTTCACCACGAGTTCTCAAAGATAATGGCCAACAGCTCTGCAATCACATCGGCCAACTCCCTCAGCACCCTCGGATGCAGTTCATCCGGCCCCTTAGACTTGTGCGCATCCAACTTCTCTAAGTAGTCCAACCTGACCTTCCATCACCGAGGGCCACTCTTCTTCTCTCCATTCTGCATTACCCAGTGTAGTAGCCTGGGAGCTGGCCCTCTCTGTGAAGACTGAAGTAAAAAAAGCATTGAGGACTTCAGCCTATTCTGCATCATCCTCCACGAGGGTGCCTGCCCCATTCAGTAAGGGACCTACACCATCCCTGTTCCTCTTCTTGTTACTGACATACTTGTTGAACCCCTTCCTGTTATCCTTCACATCCCTTGCTAGCTGTACATCAACAATGGAGAACTATTGACATATTTCAGTGCGTGGCCCATGAAAATTTGGGGTATGTGTGTGAGGATCAAAATTTACAGGAAAGATGAATGTTTTTATGTTGAAGACAAAGGCACCCAAAAATGCATGTTTGATGTATTCACTGAACAAAAAATTGGCTGTTGTGTATGCAGGAAGGGGATGTGTTTGTCCCGTGATAGCAGCAGATGATAGCGAATTGTATTTTATGACTTATTTAGTTAATAGATGTTTTTGTAATATCACTAAAATTAAAAGTTGTGCTTTTGAATACTATGTACCTATGTGGCCTGTAAACGATGAAGTTTAAACCACAGCTATATCACCACGTAACACCTGGAACCTTAGGTATGAATGTGACCCTGATAAGAAAATTATTGGTCCTTCCTATGTTACATCCACAGTTGCAATACGTGTCATAGACAGGTGAAGAAATACATATTGACGTACGACATGATCACACAAAAACCACTCAAGTGCTGAAAACTATTGCAGACACAGGACACCACTCTTGGTGGGAAACACTATGGGGTGGTCACCTTCTGCAACTGGTCTGCTCAGTATAATGGGTCACCCCATTGTGGTGATCATTGGAATCCAGCTGGCGTTATTAGTGAGCATAATCGACTTCAGCTTGCTGGATAGAGAGAACAGTTCGGAGACTACAGGAAGTGGACAAAGTCAAATAAGGCCCATGTTATTACATGCGGGAGGCAGGCCCGGCTCAGCAGGTCTGAGTGCTGGACTCCTATCACAGTGATGACTGCTTTGGTTAAAGTATCATTAAGCAGGGATCTGGAAGGTGTGAGGTCTTGTTCTTGGGCAAAGCAGTAACAGCCACATGAGAGACAGCGGCCATGAGCTACATGGTGTGCAGTCACATCTTCACTGAAACCACCTCAAACCAATGTCATTCCAGGCTGGTAAGAAGGTGAGGCTATCCTAATGACACCTACCACAACCAGATAAAGAAACAGATCTTTAGATGCTCAAAGAAAACTTTGCTTGACAACTTTCTGTCTGGAAAGGCAACAGCTGGGGTTGTAAAATCTCCACTTCCTATCATTCTGTTTTTATGGTCCCCACTTCTATTGTGTATCTGAATGATTTCTGTCTGGCTCTTTGATTGTGTCTGTCTGTTGTGTAACTAAGTGCCTTATTTAAATCAATGAAGGTGGTGGGATATGATTGGTTAAAGAACTGTTTCATAATGGGCAAGGGTTGGTGTTCTGTTATACTTTAGTTTTAAATGATTGGTTACGGTACAGCTAAGCAGGACCCAAGTTTGAAATATATAAACTGGGATCCAAAAGGAAGTTCTTTGGAACTTAAGTCCAGGATGCAGGCCAAGAACATCAGAGCTGCCAGACCTCAGCACCCTGCCAACCATCCTGTGCAGAAGCTGGAGTCCCCAGATGATCTAATCCTCTTTGGCCACCAGGATATGTTCGTCTGCCTTATTGGGAGTGGTGAGCACTGTATGCTTAGCGTGTGTGTTCTGAGTTGGTAACTGGTAATAAATAGAGGATAAGGGTATTACTGGGGAAGGCTCCGTCACTGGTAAAAAATCCTGCAAACCCGCAGAAAATTACACCCGGATCCCTACAGATTGGGCAAGGGTAGGGGCCCTTCCCCTGGAGCCCTATGGATTGGGAAAGGGTGGGGGTGCCTTACTTGGGTCCTGCCTTGAGCCCTACAGATTTGGGTAAAAGGTGGGTGCCCTCATGTGTGGGTAACAGGTGAACCCAGCCCTGAGAGTGCCCTATACCTACATCACTTTGAGAGGGATCTTCAACCCCCACGGTTAAGGTATCCATGGCAAAGGGTATATGTGAGGTAGGAGGCCAAGGAAGGCCAGAAGGATGTTGGGGTGCACAATCCACTGCCAGCTGAGGGGCTGATGGGGAATGACCTGGAGAACTGGCCAGGGGAGCCCCAAAACACCCTGAACGTTACCCAGAGCCAGAGAGGAGCACCCCAGCCGGGTACTGAGGAGACCTCCCAGCCAGATGTGTGGCCATGGCAGGGCGGGAACTGCTGGGGCCAGGACTTATGAGGGTTGGACCCCAGACCCAGCAGGTGAGAGACAGGTTCCACCGCCATCCACAGCAGCTGTATCCCAGAGCAAGCTGCAGAGGGCCCGCTCATTAGCAAAACTGGACTGTCTGGCCACAGGGCTGGAAAACCCCTTGGGAGACAGCAGGGAAGGAGTCCTGTGGGAGAAGGGGTTCCTCTACTGGGAATGGGCTTCCCCGTCCAGGGAGGTAGAACCGCGGGGAATCAGGAGACAGCTGGTGGCCCCCCAGAAGTACCACCACAGGTGATTGTATCTGGCCCACAATGTCCTCTTGGGCGCATTTTACTGGCTGCGGATCTGATCCAGCAATACTGCTGGTCCTGCGACCCCTGCCGGAGAGTGGGACAGGGCCAGAACAAGGGTGAAGCCAGCCTGAGGCCCTGCCCGTCATAGAGGAGCCTTTCCAGAAGGTGTCAATGGACATGGTGGGTCCCTCAACAAGCCACCCCCACCACCCCAGGCAGGGAAGAAATACATACTGCTGGGGTCGATTTTGCTGCCAGCTATCCTGAGGCCGTGGCTGTCCTCTGCCAGGTGACACTGTGGCAGATGCACTGCTGACCATTTTCAGCAGGGTTGGGTTTCCCAGAATGGCCTTAACAGACCAGGAGTCTAATTTCATGTCAGCCCTCCTCCAGAGTTGTGGGCCCCTGGCTCAGCCTGTTGCCCCCAGGTAAGATCTGAGGCTTTACTCTAGAGCTAAGCAAGGCAGACATGAAAGCCACTGGTGGTCACAGCTCCATGGCCCTGGGCTCACGTCAGGACAAGGCAATACCAGGCAGATGAGAAGGTGTTGCTCTTCTCATAGGACCCAGCGCCACCAGACACAAACAGATCTCAGGGGGCCTAAAGAAAACTCAGAGAGCATTCGGTCTGGCCAGGACTCGCTGGCCACAGCTACACGTCTTATAGCTTTGGCTTGTGGTCCCACTCCCTGAATGACGTCTGTCGGCGTCCTTCTTTGCGTCTCCCTGGTGCATGCCTAAGCGTCGTGCGCGACGGTGGTGGGGTACGTTGATTAAAGAACTATTTTTGGGCACTACCTAAGGATTAGTCAAAGAATTAGTGTGGTAAAAGGATTGGGTAAGGTGCAGCTAAGCAGAACCCGTCTTGTTAGAAAAACAGGATCCAAGGGGGGCCCTGCTGGAGGAAAAAGGGACCAAGAAGAATTTAGAAGGTAAGACCTGGAGATGGAAGAACTTGCCACCAAGACAAGATCCCTCTGCGTGATCCTGCTGTGCACCAACCAGAATGCAGACGAGGCTGCCCTTG
>VOCT01081744.1:0-67753 GCA_007922175.1 Pelusios castaneus | reverse complement strand
TTGGCTAGTCCCAAGAAGTTAAATGGAGTGCAGTCAAGCATTTACTATGGGCATGACTGCTCTACAAAATTAAGTCAACTAAACTATGGCATTGTACAACTACTGCAGTCATTAGATTGTTTTTTCATATCCACGTTGTGCTCCTTGTGTCAGTGGTGTTCCTCATTACTACCAGCACTGGCATTGATGCAGAGTGATGCAGTCTAGGTAGATATCTCACGTGTAACTCCTCACCATCTAGCACAGGGTGTTTTGGGAAGGGTTTGCTATGCCTCCTTGGTGCAAATGTGTCATGCAGGGGTTGGGTACATGATTTCAATGTACCCAATGCAGTTTTCTCCATCCCATAATACTATCTTCAACCCATGATGTTTTGCTCATCTTTTCAAAACCCATCCAAACCTTCACAACCACCATCTCTGTGAGAAGCATGGATCCTGCAGAGCTCTGCGCTACTATGATGAGCACTGTCGATATAATACCCTTGGATCCTGCGGTATTTCCAGAGCCACAGGAAAAGCCGCATGAACTATACCAATTCGTTGCAGGCTAGCTTGCTGGGCACCATGGAAAGAAACAATACAAGGTTTTATTGGAAGTCACAGAGCAGTTGCAGATGGCAGAGCACCAATTCTGAGCTCAAAAACAAGCACTAACTGGCGGTATCAGATTGTTATGCAGACATGGGATGACAAGAAGACTGCAGAACTTTTGGATGTGCAGGACCACATTCCTGGAACGGTGTGCAGAGCTTGCCCCCAGCCCCTGGTACAGTGATACAAAAAAGAGAGCTGCACTGGTGGTGGAGAAGCAAGTGGTTATAACTGTGTGGAAGCTTGTACCACCAATCAGTCAGGAATAAATTTGGAGTTGGGAAATCAATGTGGAGGGGAGGGGGTTTGTTGTGATGCAAGTGTTCATGGCCATTAATCTGTCCTGCTACGAAGGACTGTGACTCTGGGCAATGTGCAGGACATACTGGATGGTTATGCTGCAATGGGACTCTCAAACTGCGATGGGGCAACAGATGGCACAAATATTCCTATTTTGGCACCAGATCACCTTGCCACTGAGCACATCAACAAAAAGAGTGATTTTTCTATGGTAATCAAAGCTCTGGTGGATCACAGGGGACATTTTACCAACATCAACATGGGATGGTAAGGAAAAGTGCATGATGCACACATCTTTAAGAAAACAAGACTGTTCAGAAAGCTGCAAGCAGGGACTTTCTTTTCTGATCAGAGGATTACCTTTGCGGATGTTGAAATGCCAATAGTTATCCTGGGAGGCTTAGCTTACCTCTGACTGCCCCATGGTTCATTAAGTTGTGTACCTGCCACACTGACAGCAGCAAGGCCTGCTTCAGCCACAGGATCAGCAGATGCAGAATGATAGCTAAATGTGCCTTTGGCTGCTTGAAAGGCTGCTGGTGCTGCCTATTCATGATACTAGACCTCAGTGAAAAAATTTTCTCATGGTTATAGCTCCTTGCTGTGTACTTCATAATATCTGTGAAGCAAAGGGGGAATAGCTTCCATTGAGAAGGACAGCAGAGGTGGAATGGCTGTCTGTTGATTTTGAGCAGCCAGATATCAAGGTTATAAGAGCTAGGTGTCTCAGAGACGTTTAAGAGAGACTTTGAGAAATGCTAAGCTCTGATTCATTACTAACAAAGCTGCCAAATGAAGAATGAAAGAAGAAGAAACCAAGATCAAATAAAGGAGAAAGGTAATGAATCTCATTGTCACACTTGTGTTTGTATTCAGGGGAGTGATGAGCTCAAACCACAAACACTGTTTCTAGATCTGAATTGGATTTCACATACCTCAGCGTTCAAAGCTATTTGGATCAGGGGATTGGCTTCATACCCGTCTCTCATAGACTGATAGACTCTAAGGTCAGAAGAGACAAGTATGATCCTCTAGTCTGACCTCCTGCACAATGCAGACCACAAACCTCATCCACTCACTCCTCCAAAAAGCCTCAACCCAGGGGTCAGCAACACCCAGCAAGTGTGCCAAACCTGGCACATGTGCATATCCTGAGCAGCACATGGTACTGTTCAGGGTCCCCCCACTAGTCCCGCCCCCCAACGGGGTTCGCAGGCCACAAGAGCCTCATGTGCGACGTGGTTTCTGTCCCCTGCTGGCACCACCCCCTCCACCCCGCTGGGGAGCATGGCCAGCTGGGAAGAGGAATCCTGTATTCAGGGGCAGCACCAGCAGGAAGAAGAAATCCCCATCCCTGCCACCTGCTAGCTCCACCCCCTTGCACCTATTGAGGGTGCAGTGGGTGGGGCTGGCACGGGGGCTAACAAAGGTTGCTGACCACTGCTTTAACTTATGATTGAGTTATGAAAGTCCTCAAACCGTGATTTAAAGACTTTAAGGTACAGAGAATCCACCTCCCTTCTTAGGCCACTGGCATATCCATCATCAGTCATCAAAGATCAGTCAATTGCCAGCTAGGCCGTCCCATCATACCATCCCTTCCATCAATTTATCAAGCTCAGTTCTGAAGGTAGTTATGATTTTTGCCCTCACAGCTTTCCTTGGAATGCTATTCCAGAACTACTCCTCTAATGGTTAGAAACCTGCATTTAATTTCAAGCCTAAATTTCCTGATGGACAGCTTGTATCCATTTGTTCTCATGTCCACATTGGTGCTGTACTCAAATAATTCCTCTCCCTCCCTGGAATTTATCCCTCTGATGTATTTATAGAGAGCAATCATATTTCCCCTCAACCTCTCTAACTCAGCACAGAATTTTAGGGCAACTTCAGTCTTTTCACTTAGGCTCATCTCTTTGTCAGGATAGCCACTTAACCAGGACATTAAATTTTCTATGGGGTGTCCCAACTAAGTACTTTTTCCACTATATACTATGGGCAAGGATGAAGCAGATGGGTGACAATTATAACTCGGACTTCCAGTCTCAACACAAGCCATCCCACCATTAACAGAGCCATAACACCCTCATTCTGAATAGCTACCCTAGTACACATGAGAACCAAGGGTTATAACCTGCTTTTCTGTCTGAAGGAAGAGACTCAGCCATCTCTCATCTTTCACTGATCTGTTAGAGAAGAGTATGTTGGTAGAGGTCCACACTAGACAAACAACGTCTTTTAAGTGGAGGGGGCCAACAGTTGAAACACACCTAGGGTTCCCTGTCTTGACTAGGGGAAGGAAGGAAGTAAAACATCCCAAAGAAGTATCTTGAGGAGGTTGAATCCCCTTCCCCAGGGGTCTGCAACCTGTGACTCAGGAGCTGCATGTGGCTCTTTGGCTGCCCCTTTGCAGCTCTAGGCTCCATGTCCTCTTCCCCTGCCACTGGGGGGACTCTGCAGGGGCCTGGTCCTGGTTCTGGGCTCCCCATCCCCGCCCTCCCCCCATCAGGGAACCTTGTGGCAGGCATCCTGGCCCAGCTCCCTCGACCACAGGGCCAGATTAAATGGCCTGGGGGCCCTGGGCAGCACCCCACTGTGGGGGCCCCTCACCTGGGCCCCACAACCACAAGGGGGCCCCATCACTGATGGGGGCCTGAGGCCAGAGGGTGCTCCCAGGCCCGCTCTGGCCAGTCTGCAGGTTGGGGGGGACAGCTAGCACGCAGCCCATGCTGCATGGTGCAGAGTGGCAGAGGCCCTGCCACGGGGGGGCTGGAGCGAACAGGGGTGGGCCAGCTGGCTGAGGGGCAGGGTGGGAGTCCAGAACCCAGTCTCTGGCTCTGGGGTCCCCAGCCCCCAACCCCAGCAGGAAAGGAGTGCTCTCAGCACTCCTTCCCTGCTGGTACTGAGCCAGGGCCGGATTACCCACAGTGGTTTTACGGGCTGGAGCTTGGTCCTCCCTTTTTAGCCGAGGCCCAGGGCTTAACCCCCTAAAGCCCCTTTGATAATCTGGCTCTGCTCCACCAGAAGGCTACACCCCTTGTGGCTCTCAAAACACTTGGTTATAGAAGAATTTTTTTTAAAAATACTCTTTTTTTTATTTCAAGCTGACCGCTTCCCTACCCAGAGAATTTTGAGCTACCAGATCCAGGCCTCTTGAGATTTCTGTGCCCCTTTATCCAGCCCCCAAACATATCACAGTTAGAATGTTTCTTACCCAGAGATTTGGGGGTCACAGCCCAGGACACTGTTTTCCTTCCATTCACACAGAGACAATAAGATTCTTCTTCCTCCTCCACAGGGGTAGCTTGGAAGTGGGCAGATGGAGCCAGTAAGATGCTGATCTGTCAATTGTCCAGAGGAGTATTATCAGGGAGACAGCCAAGAAATTAGTAGTAACTAGATGCACACAGTACAGCAGATGGAGTGTGGAGATAATTAGGCAGAACAAAGTATGTGGTGTTATATTTGCAGGGACCTGGGATAGAGGAGAGTGAGGGAACACATGGCTATAGAGGTGTAGATAGCTACCAGGGTGTAGAGGTTTCGAGTTACAGTGGTTTGAGGTGCTTAGGAGTTACAGGAGCAGAGATACTTGGGAGCCAAGTGCTTGGAGAGGACAGGGCTTGCAGGGAGACCAAGTGCTAACGAAAGCTGAGAGACACAGAAGGTTTTGAAGCAGACAGGTGTGGGCTGTGGGTTTGGTTGCATGGGGATGATGCAAGTGTCCCTTACCCTGATGCAATGGGTCAGGTAGCTGAAGACCGTGGCTTTCAGCGTGAAGGCCTCGCCACGCACCACGGAGTAGGGCAGGGTGAGCTCTACGAAGAAGGGCTGGAAGGCTCTGAGGGACACGGTTGGGGACAGGCCAAAGCCAGTGTCACTCGAGGTGCAGAAGGAGTTGGCTTTCCATTCTGTGATGGTGTCAGGGATGGTCACGGGCAATTCAGCATTTCCATGGGAGCTGATGAAAAAATAGAGATACGATGGCAATCACAGCTGGATCAGTACTTGGATGGGAGACACTGAAGGAAAACTCAAGTGCTGCAGGAAGTGAGGTGGGGAACTCAGTAGGTAACACTTTCCCCTTGGTGTATACACTGAACACAATGTCCCAATGTGATGCAGTGCCACGGGGAATGATGTGGGGATTCAGTAGGGGGTGCTCTCCCGTTTGAGTTAGCACTGAGCCCATTCTGCAGAGGATGTTATGCTAGATGAGGTGCTGTCCTTCAGATGAGACAGACAGCTGAGATCTTGACCATTTGTGGTCATTAAAGATCCCACAACCCTTTTAACAAGAAGGGGGCCTCTCCCCTGTAATCCCTGGGTCATTACAATTCAAATGCTTAGATTCTGCCTGCAATTTCAATTGGAAATGGGGCTCTTCTTCCTTTTCCCTTCTAGAAACTTGTGCAGTGTTGTTCTGCACTGTTAAGAGCTGCCACTGGCTGAGTGATCCTCGCATACATGTAGGCTGAAAAGCACTTTTGCTATGTCTGCACTAGAAAAGTTAAGTCGACTTTGTTAAGTTGTCTTAATAAGGTTGACTTTACCTTATTAAGTCAACTTAAAGAAGTCGACAACTTTTTCTAGTGTAGACATACCCCTTGTCGACCGTATTAAGTCAACTTAATGCTTTAAATCTACCTAATAGGGTCAATTTAGGCGCTAATCCCCGTCCACACTGGCTTTAAATTGACTTAAGGAGTCGACTTAACCCTTAAGGCAACCGAAAACTAGGTGTTATTAAGTTGACTTAAGTTTTTCTTAAGTCGACTTAAGGAACAGCTTAAGTCAACTTAATAAAAGCCCAGTGTGGACAGGGAGTAAGTAAGGTCGACTTAAGCAGGCTTAAGATGCACCCTTTGAGATGAAAGAGGTTCAGTATCCATGAGGCATTCATTTTATCATCACAAAAAACAATATAATGTTAAAAAAACCATGAACCAGCCACTCACTTCACAGTCACTAAATCCCAAATCCAGGTCTCTGGAAAATACTTTCGAACTGTCTCCACCTCTTGTGGAAGGGTCTTAGCCAAGAGAAAGGAACCTGAATGTGTTTGTTCTATAAGACCTGAGAGAGAGGGTTGAAAACTACTGATTAACACAGATATAATGCATCAACACTAGCCTATTGCTTCCATCTCTGAATGCAGGTCTACACTGCAATTGGAGGTGTAATTTCCAGCTTAGGTAGATGTGCATACACTAGCTGTGATCAAGCTAGCATGCTAAAATGGAAGTGTAGCTGTGGGGCTATGACAGACTAGCCTTCCAAGTATGTAGGCAGGGTCCCAAGTGGGATCACACTGTGGGTGCTAGTCCTAGCCCCCATCCATGTTTCCACAGCTATACGCCTCCTTTAGAATGCTAACTCTCCATCTGCGCTAACATGTGTAAGTCTGCCAGATCTGGAAATTACATCACCTTCTGAAATTTAGACATATTGTGGGACTTTTTTCTCATCAGCTACATGGATGCAATCAGACACTCTATTGTGGTGAAGAGTTCCAAAGGAGTGGGAAGGGTGGGAATGGAAAGCTACATGTTTGAAGCATGTTTGAGGGTCATCAGGACTTCAGTACATAATTTTCTGCTCCATGATCACCACCAAAGCCCGCAGCCTTTTAAAGGATTGGCTTTAGAGCTGGTCACAACAATTTTCTCAAAGATATTTTGACAAAAAATCAGCCTTTTGACTGAACTGAAATTTCATATAGAAATTTCTGTTTTCATCAACATTTTTAGGGGATGAGGGGGGAAGGCAGGATAGTTGAAAAACTGAAGAAAAAAACTTTTTTTATATTTTAGATGAAAAGAAAAAAAATCCACACACAAAATTTGTTCCTCATGCGTGTGTGTGTAAAATAACAGGCTTTTCCCCCCAAGTTCCAGTTTATCTCCCATAATGGCTGCTAGCAAAAGAAAGTGCATTTCATGTACTCAAGGAAGTGACTATAAGACCAACCTAGCTGATTGCACAGAAATGGTGTCTGATCCCCTGATGTTTCCAGAGGCCACTCTGTCTTTTTATTGATTGAGCTATGTGTGATGCTGGTAGACCAGGTACCAACACCAAGGCCCTAGGTCTCAACTTTACACTAACAAATATAGAGCTAGAACCAGTCTGGCTTACCTGGCTGTTGGCATTGTTTACTAGGTATTAGAGTTCTAAAGCTGTACTCAGTGTTTAGCTTTATGGAATGCTGGGAAGTCTCTGCAGTCATTAATCTCACTTGTAATATCTGTATCCTGTGTTATAAGGTAACATTTAAGTGTTTGCTCTGTAACTGTGAATCACCAGACAGAAGAGAAGCATTGACAGGTAAGAAATACTAGTTTGCACAAAAGAGGCCCGTCAAAACACCCAACAAACCACCATTGAACATCAGAGATCAAAAACTTTGTTAAATTGTTCCCCCTCCACCATGAAGAGGAGACAGGCCACTAAATTCCTCACAAAATCAAAGCAGAAGGGACAAAGGAATAGAAAGCCTTAACAAAGAGAAACAGTGTTTTTTATGCTGCTTGGACTCTGAGGGGCAAGGAGTACTCAAACAAAAGATCCCCAGTGCCTGGCCTGGGTTAATCTTGAAAGACATTCAGAGCTTGCTTATGATAGAAGCTTCTATTACCATTTGAAACTTAAGAATGCAACTCATTTGTGTATGTATGTTTACCTGCTTTAATTTTGCAAATAACTCTCTTATTTCCTGTTCCTAGTTAATACATCATTAGATAGTTTACTATAGGATTGGATAAAAGGGTGGTCTTTGGTGTGAGATCTAAGGTGCAATTGACCTGGGGTAAGTGATTGGTCCTTTGGGACTAGGAGTGACCTGAATAGTACTAAAACAAACAAGGAGATTGGTAACAGAGTCCTGTGGCACTTTTAAAGACTAACAGATTTATTTATCGCATGAGCTTTCGTGGGAGAACATCCCACTTCGTCAGACGCTTTGAAGATAGGAAAGTTACAGAGTGGGAGGAAATTAAATGCAGGGGAGTGTATGACATAGCATCAGGTCAGGCTGTAACAGCAAATCAAAATAGGTGTTAGGATTCAAAACACTGGGGAACAGCACATAGAGGAGGGGGAGGTCAAATCACTTGTTGTAATGCGAGAAAAATCCATAGTCCCTGTTTAATCCCAAGACAACTGAGTCAAATTTGCATATAAGTTCGAGTTCTGCAGTCTCTCTTTGAAGCTGTGATTTGTTATTCATCTGTTTCAACACAGCTATTAACAAGTCGTCAAGGGAGTGAGCAGGGAGATTGAAGTGTTCCCCTACAGGTTTTGCAGTGTTGCAATTTCTGATGTCAGATTTGTGTCCATTGATTCTTTGGCGCAGAGACTGTCCTGTCTGTCCAATATATAAGGCAGAGGGGCATTTCCGGCACATGATGGCATAAATCACATTGGTGGATGAGCAGGTGAACGAACCCTTGATGGAGTAGGTGGTATGATTAGGCCCTGTGATGGTGTCATCAGTGTAGATATGAGGTCAAAGTTGGCAGCGTGGTCTGCTGCAGGGATGTGTTCCTGCTTTAGTGTTTCTGTTCTGTGATCTGTAGTTGCTGGTAAGTATCCTTTTAAGATTAGGGGGCTGTCTGAAAGCAAGGAGAGGTCTGTCTCCTAAGGCTTGAGAGAGTGAGGGATCATCTTGTAAAATAGGCTGTAGATTTTTGATGATGTGTTGAGGAGGTCTGGCTTGGGGGTTGTAAGTGGTGACCAGTGGCGTTCTGTTGTTGTTTTTCATGGGCTTCTCCTGCAGTAGTTGACTTCTGGGTACCCGTCTGGCTCTGTCAATTTGTTTCTTCACTTCTGCGGGTTTGTACTGTAGTTTTAAGAATGCCTGGTAGAGATCCTGAAGGTGTCTGTCTCTGTCTAAAGGGTCAGAGCAAATGCGGATATATCTTAGGGCTTGACTGTACACAATGGATCGTGTGGTGTGTCGAGGATGGAAGCTCGAGGGATGTAGGTAACTATACCGATCAGTAGGTTTGTGGTATAGGGAGGTCTTTATGTGCCCATCGCTAATTTGCACTGTAGTGTCCAGAAAGTGGATCTCTTGTGTGGAGTGTTCCAGGCTAAGTTTGATTGTGTTGTGGAAATTGTTGAAATCTCTATGGAAATCTTCAAGGGCATCTTTACCATGGGTCCAGATGATGAAGATGTCATCAATATAGCGAAGGTAAAGTAGAGGTGCTTTGGGATGAGACGTGAGGAAACGTTGTTCTAAATCGGCCATAAAGATGTTGGCATATTGTGGGGCCATGCGGGTACCCATGGCAGTGCCACTGACTTGAAGGTATAGATCATCTTCAAATCTGAAATGGTTGTGGGTGAGTACAAAGTCACAGAGGTCAGCCACAAGTTTAGCTGTGTCATCATCCTGGATGGTTCTTCTAATAGCTTGTAATCCATCCTTGTGGGGAATGTTAGTGTAAAGAGCCTCTACATCCATAGTGGCCAGGATGGTATTTTCTGGAAGACCATCAATGGATTGGATTTTTCTCAGGAAATCTGTAGTGTCTCTCAGATAGCTAGGTGTGTTGATAGCATATTTATCCCATGAGCTTTCATGGGAGAAAATCCCACTTTGTCAGACACTTGAAGATGGGGAATTTACAGAATGGGAGCAAAATAAATGCAGGGAAGTGTAAGTCATAGGATTAGGTCAGACAGCAAATCAAAGAAGTTGTTAAGGTTTAAACAGTGGAGTACAACAATTAGAAGGGAGGTGGAGGGTGGGGTGGGGAAGGAAAGTAAAATTACTTGTTATAACGGTAAAAGAACCCATCGTCTCTATTCAGCCCTGAGTTCATGGAGTCAAATCTGCATATGAATTCCAATTCTGCAGTTTCTCTTTAACTGTCAAACAGGACTGACAAACAGAACAGTCTCTGCGCAAAGAGTAAATGGACACAAATCTGACATAAGAAATAGCATTCAAAAACCAATAGGGCAGGGGTCGGGAACCTATGGCTCGCGAGCCAGATGTGGCTCTTTTGATGGCTGCATCTGGCTCGCTGCCAGTGTTCCCTCTAAGCTGCGCGGGCGCGCGGCCGCGCAGCGGCCGTCGCACCCCCCGCGCAGCAGTGAGGGACCCCCGCACAGCCTGGCAGCCCCCGCTGCTCCCTCCAAGCCCCGGGGCCGCGGCTTTGCCGCGGCACACCCGGCCTGCGCCCTGCCTCTGGGCTGGCCTTCCCCGCCCCCAGGGTGGGACAGGCAGGCTCAGGAGTGCGGGGCTGCCTGCCCCACGCAGCCAGGGCAGCGGGGTGGCTGCGGCAGCAGCGGGATCCCGGGCTCCCACCCCCCGACCACCTCCTTCCCGGGGCCGGGGCCGGGCTAATCCACGGCCCCGGCCTCCCAGCACGGGGCTGGGATCGGCCTCCGGGGCTGGGGTCTGCTCCCCCCCCCCCCACCGGCGGCTTCCTAGGGCCGCGGTAGGGTCCTCCCCTGCCGGCGGCATTGGCTTTCTTTCTTTCTTTCTTTCTTTCTTTCTTTCTTTCTTTCTTTCTTTCTTTTCCTTCCTTCCTTCCTCCCTTCTTTTTTTCCTTCCTTTTTTAAAAAAAACCAACCTTTAAAAATTAATTTTAATTAAAAACCTTTTTTAAAGGTTTTTTAAAAACCTTTCTAAAATTAAATTTCAATTAAAAGTAATTCAAATTCAATTAATTAAAACATAAAATGCACACATTTACTTGTATTTAGTTTTAAACATATTGTATGGCTCTCACGGAATTACATTTTAAAATATGTGGCGTTCATGGCTCTCTCAGACAAAAAGGCTCCCTACCCCTGCAGTAGGGGAACAATTCAATCTTTCTGACCACTCCATTATTGATCTGTTAATAGCCATACTCAGGCAATGAATAACAAATCCAAGTTTCAAAGAGAAACTGCAGAATTGGAATTCAAATGCAGATTTGACTCTGTGAACTCAGGACTAAATAGACACTATGGGTTCTTTACCCTTTACAACATGCAATTGTGCTTCCCTTCTCTCCTTCCCCTCAACCCCCTGCACTAATTGCTGTATTCTACTGTTTGTAGCCTAACAATTGCTTTGATTTGCTGTAACTGTCTGACCTGATCCTATGACTTACACTTCTCTGCATTTATTTTGCTTCCATTCTGTAAGTTCCCCATCTTCAAGCATCTGACGAAGTGGGATTTTCTCCCACAGAAGCTCATATGATAAATAAATTTGTTAGTCTTTAAAAGTACCACCAGACTACTTCTTTGTTTTGCTGAACTAGACTAACACGGCTGCCCCTTTGGAACAGAATATTGCTGTGATTTTTTGTAAGAGACCATCTATTGCAAAGGTACACTCACCTGAGTGGCCAGACAGACCAGAATATCCCAGAGAAATGTCTGTGACTCCATGGTTAGGCTGTTACAGTACCTACAACAGGACTAACCACCAAAGCTATTGACCCTTCACTGCTATTAATTCATTTGGATTTATAATATATAAAAAAACCACAAAGCCAGTGCTCTAGGCACCTTTGTCATAAACTAAAACCACATTTCCGAAAACCAGATATACACCAATTAACAATCTCTCCTGCTGGTAGGAAATACTCAAAACCAAGCAGCAAGAGCCCAGGTTTACTACCCATCACTTAAAAATCCTGCTGACTCTAGAAAACCTTTATACTAAGAACTGGTCAACTTCAACCTGTATAATGAATGCCTAGTGGCAGAGGCAGGCTTGGGGTAGTCCAGAGCAGTGGTCAAATGTGGGCAGATGGGAGATTCATCAGTATTAGAGAACCCCAGGTAATGACTGGAGTTCTTCTGGGGTCTGTAGGTGGAAGGTCCAATTCAAGGGGTCAGGTCAATGTTTCCAAGAGGCAAGGCCAGGCAAGGCAGGGTCAGGAAGGAAGTTTAGGCAGCAACTAGCAGGCAGTGATCTGTTGCTCAGACAGTTTCCTCTTCCTAGGGCCTTTAAATAGTCCAGGTACTCAGTGAGAGTGCCGCCTGTCCATCCAGTCAGAGGACTGGGGCGTGGCTTCTGTGGCCTGTAGGCCTTTAGCATTATGGCTGTTAGTCAAGGGCAGCAGCTAAAGATCGTATTTCAATACTTGGGCTCAATATCACAGTCCTGACAACCTGGGTCATCTGCCACTGAAGCTGACTAGTTCCATCACAAAGATTTCTCCCTTCCACTTCAGTTGTCACTAATCATCCATAAACCATGATTGTGGGACTGGAAGACCAGGTGCCAATGTGTGCCAGAGCCTCAAGCCAATTCACCTGTGTATTAGTATTGATCAAGTTGATTGCTAGATGTATAAGAGCGTATTTGGGGTTTAAACTTCCTGAAAACTACTAGGATATTACTTGCATTGTTTTCACTTATCTGTACCCTGGTATAATGTAGCAGCAAACATTTGCATTGTGTATATCCATGCACCTAAAGAATCCATCAAATGAGAAAGAAACCTTGTAGAATACAAATGAAGAACTTTAACAGAAAAGAGCTTGTTTCAAAGTGTGCATGTGTGATGACCAGAAGGTCAAAGACTCAAAATGCATTCCTCACTCCTTATAATCAAAAGAAAAGTCCATGTGAATAGTAAAGCTGTCGGCTTGGTTTTGGTGAGAAGAAGCAATAAGTATGGATTCAAGAAAAGATTCTGCATCTCTGGACTGTTTAAACTCTTTTAGGGAAGTGTGCCTGATGCAAAGCGGAGATTCCCAGAGACAATCTGAGTATGCTGAGAAGACTTTTGAGAAACTGGCAGTTTTTTACATCATTGACACCATTTGGAATTACAAACTGTGAGTCACCTGTGCATATATTTTAACTGCTTTAACCTCTCAATAACTCTCATTTCTTTTTCTTAGTTAACAAACCTTGAGTTAGTTTACTGCATAATTGGCTCCAGCATTGTCTTTGGTGTAAAACCTAAAGTATCAATCGATGTGGGATAAATGACTGATCTCTTGGGACTGGAAGCAACCTAATTGTGATGTGATGTTTGGTATCGGTGACCTTGTAACATAAAGTCCAGTTTTTCTAGGTGACAAGATAGACTGGAGACTCCAAGGTGATTCTCTGGGATTCCATGGTTAGACTAGGACAGTGAGTCAGGAGTTCACATTTGTCACTGGCTTGGTGAAATCCAATTATAGAACACACCGCCAGTTCAGGGTAACTGCCTGTTTTCTGACAGTCCATCATGAGGCAGGCAGTCACAGACATGAGCCAAAGTCATGACAGTGATGACCTGTGGGGATATATTGTAGAAGGTGATGCCTGAAGAACTCTCTATTGATGACTGAGGATGGAAGATCATTGTAAAGTCCTAGGCTATGTTTACACTTGAAAATTTAGGTCAACTTTAGCTAAGTCGAATTAACTAAGTCGACTTAGTGAGTCTACACTTAAATTTTAAGTCGACTTTGGGGGGAACTTACAAAGTTGACCTAGAGCGTCCACACTGGACACCTAGGTCAACTTTGAGGGGATAGGGGGACCTAGGGCAGGTCCACGGGGGCAGGGGAACACTCCTTGCCCAGTGCCAGGAGGCTCAGCCTTTGCCCCATTGTACATAGGTACAATGGGACAAAGGGGGACAGGGACCCTGGCAGGGCATAGGGGCAGGGAGGGCACGGCTCTGCCCTGTCCTATGGGGGGGCATGCCAGGATCCCTCTGTGCTCCCCACCCCCGGCAGGGAGGACAGTGGTGCAGTCCTGGGGTAGCCCTAAGTCAACTTAGGGCTACTCCACATCTACACTGGCTTAAGTCAACTCTAGGGAGTCGACTTAAGCCTTAAGTCGAATTAATTCTAGGTTTAATAAAGTCGACTTAATTTTCATTAAGTCAACTTTATTTTCCTTAAGTCGACTTAAGCAAGCTGCTTAAGTCGACTTAAGGAAACTGTAGTGTAGACGCGGGGTAAATTAAATCGACTTAAGGAAGCTTAAGTCGACTTAATTTCTAAGTGTAGACGCAGCCCTAGAGACCTACTCAGAGTTGTTTTTCAGCAGGATAATGTTCTCTCACAAAGCCACCCAAAGCAATCTGGTTCCATTAACCTCCAAGGGTGGGGCTATCAAAGCACATCCCTCCCTCTGTCAGGGGAGGTATGCCTCAATGTCAAACTTCAGGAGGCAATGGTCAGCTCATGATGTGGGCAAAACTTCCAAATGCGCAATCCTCAATTCCCCAGCTCTAGAGCTAGCACATAGCCTGCTGAGAGCAACAGGATTCACCCCAAAACAGTGGTGTGCTCTCTGCTCAGAACAGAATGCTTGTGAGGCCTTCAGCCTTTACCAGCTGCCACGGATTGATGCATTGGTGCATGGTATCCTCTTCTAAATCCTCCAGGACTTGCGAAATCCCAGGCAACTTCAGGGAGCTGGTAGCAATAATGTGGCTTTCTCACCTTGGAGTTTGTGAAGACTTTTAAACCCATTTCCTGGAGGGAAAAACCCAACACACATTTTGTTATTTATTTCTGTTGAGGTTGAAATTTCAGAACGAAACCAATATTAGGGAGATAAGGTGGGGAGATAACAGGTCTTTTATTATTTATATCAGCTTCTGTTGGTGAGAGAAAACAAGCTTTTCAACTTACACCAATTGGCTCAATAAAAGATATTACCTCACCACTACATATACCAGTACTAGAACTTTAATGAACAAGGGGGAAACCTTGATGCCTTTCCTTTATAGTATATGGAGCCTATCCTATCACCCATAGAGTGACACTCAGTCCCGGGGGTCTGGAAGACTGCTTTACTCAAAGGTATAAGGGAATAGGAAACAGGGTCCATTTGGCTCCAGGACACTGGGTCCAATTTCCAATCCAGCTCCAGATCAGAGGTCTGGGAGAGTCAGGGAATGGAATGCAGAGTCTTATCGCTAGATGTGTAGTTCCAACCTTATTCCAACTCAGAGAACATTCTTGGGGGATAGCAACAGCATATGGATTATTTTACTTCCAGTTCACTACTTCCAGTCTAGTCTCAAATCAGCCCTGAACCCAGGGCATTCCTATCTTTCCTTAATTTATGTGCATTTAGCTGGTTAATATTAGGCCAGTTCCTAGCAGATCAGTTACCTACATCACAAAGAATATCATCACCATAAGCACTAACATACCCCTTGTTAGCAGAAAAACAGAGTCCTATGGCACTTCTAAAGACTAACAGATTTATTTATAAAGACTTGTTAGCAGTCTCAGAAGAGAGAACAAGAACTGAAAAGCCCATGAAGAGAGAGTTCACCTCACCCTAGAGCTATTTATACCTGAGCCTTACAGCTCAGAGCTAAAGCACATTGGTGAGAGGCAATGCATGCTGGAAGCTTGCCACTCCTTGCCCCAGTTATAGATCAGTGATCAGCAGGCAGAGCAACTAGCCCTGCAGCACATGCCATTACGCACTCAGTGGGTTTAAATGGCCTTCTCTCTGCACGGCCACGAAGAAAGGACAAGGAGACGTTACCTTCAAGATGCTGTAAGTGTCCTCTTCATCTGGCTCTGACACTGGAGCATAGGTGATTCCATTCACGATTATCTTCTCTATAACAATGCACCTCTCCTGGGGATCCAGCGGCAGCATGTCTGAGCCATGATGATACCCCTGAAATTCCTTCACTGGCAACAGGCTATACACCTGGGCAAACAGAACTATGTCACATGGCCTCTTGACTACCAAGTGCCATGAAACACTGCTGTGGGAGAGAGACAGGCAGAGGCAGGCGGGTGGATAGATAGAGAGAAGGTGATAGAGAGAGATAGAGACAATACACCCAGAGAGGTAAATACACTACAGAGCAGGGAACAGAAAAGAGGTATATGAGAAGGTGCTTCTTTGGCTGTCGACAATTTGTTGCCCTGGCTATTATGATCAACTCTATCAAAGTATCTGCTGGTGGCTCTAATGCTCACAGCAATCGTCTCCCTTGGCCAGGGACTGTTACTCACTAAATATTGGTAAAGTGCCTGAGACAATAGGCAACGAACTAGATCTAGGCCTGTAGGCAATATACCAGTATACGTAAATATATAAATGAGTTATAGGCCCTGAACAAGAAAACGTCAGCAGCCCCATTGAACAAGGCAGTTTCCAGACATGGCATCACCCCATAGGAGTAGAAAAAGTTTCCGGGAATTAACTGGTGCCCAGTTCTCTCACCTAGTGACAGAAGATGAGATGAGGGCAGGACAGTATTCAGACATCAGCACTGACAGAAGGAATTTTTTTTCTAGTAGGTGCCACCTCTCAGCACTGAGCTGGCCTTGCTTGGACCAGGCAGCTTGATTTTTTGCCATCATGGTCCCTAAAAGAAGACCAGCTCTTGTGCCCTTTGATCATCACACCATGTTAGGACTCACAGAATCAGGCGAGAGCTCAGCTTCAGGCTTCATGAGGAGGATGCTGCTGTCCACAGCACGGATCGCACACAGGGATCCTGGGGAGGCTCCAACCTGGAGATGAGTGTCAGAGGCGGGGAGGCCCTCAGTAGGTGAGAAATGCAAATCAACCTGCAGAAAAGGAGTTAGAGGAGTTGCTTCTCCAGATACCATCACACACTACTCCACAGCACAACCCAGTCCTGGTACCAGACCACACAGCTCTGCCACTGCTCCTCAACCCTGCCCCACAGCCTCCCACTCTATTCCTGTCCTGGGCTCCTCACTTGGCTTTCAATACCCTTCAGTCTAGCCCTACTTCTCCCTTGCTATTCCAGTCCTGGCTCCCCACACAGATGTACCTTATTATCTACCAATATTCAGCTCCTCTCTAAAGTGGCATTAGAGCAGTGATTTTCAAAATTAGGGTCAGGATCCCCTGGTGCCAGCGCCAAAAGACTGGAATGCATTGCTCAAAGATGTAATTGTTGGGTCAGGGGCATAAATTATTTTTTTAACTGGGTCTCTAGGAAAAAAAATGTTTGAAAACCACTGTATGAGAGCAATCAGTGCTTGGCAAATTCCCCTTTCACACAGATGACACAGTTCAGGATTTTGTGGCTGCCATGAACACCATGGTACCATCTGTGACGGAATGCACATCTGTGCAGCCCTTGGGCGTGACCTGTATAATCTTTCTGTTCGGTTTTGCAGTGTAATTGTGTTATTTGATGACAATTACACTATACCAGGTTCCTCTGAGAATGCTCAGAACATGGGCCACGTGATTACCAGGGTGCCATGTTCCCTGCTGCAACATGTATGTATAGATGTGAAGCATGTTACAGGGTTCAGACTCAGGACTGTCTCTAGCACAATAGCTGAAGATTTACACATCAAAGGGAATGCTAATGCCCTCCCCTGCTCAGGTAGAGGTGAAGAGAATCTCACAACAGGATAGTGAGGGGAGGGGCTGTCAGCAGTTTGTTAAAACAAAGACACAGAGACTGTGAGAGGGGAGAAGCTGCAGGCTTTCAGCCTGAGAAGACACCATCCTGCAACCAACCTCAAGCAAGATCGGGGCCCTGCCTAAGAACAGGCAGAGAATGGCTGCAAGACATCAGACAGCCGAACACCATGCGCATAATCTTGGACTCTGAGGTTAGTTTAGGTGAAGATGTTAGAGTAGTATGCGGTTTATACCTTTTATTTGATAGTGGTCACTCCTGACTCATTTGTAACATGTTGCTGTCTTGATTGGCCATATTCTCACTTGAAATCAGACTCTGATCAATAAACTAGTAGTTGTTTTACCTAAAGCTGTGTGGTCTTTAGAGGGTGTGGATGTGGGAGGCTGGGCACAATCCACTTCTTTGTTAAGTGGACGGACTTGAGACTAAGGTGATTGGAAGTGGGTCCCAATCCCTGTAAGGCAGTGGCTCCCAGTGTAGTGTCTGGGGCTGGGTGTGCTTGCTTGGGGACCAACGCCTGTGTGGCTAGTGGATTTACACCCACTGCCTGGGACCAATTACACGCTGGTGGCTGGTGTGGACTGACTCAGGAGTGAGCGGTCACCCAGCAGAGCGGGGTAAATTGGGGTTCAGGAGTGGGGTTCAAGCGGTCATAGCAGCACACCAGACTGGATTTGGGGAGCAGCCTGTCACACCATCCTAAGTTGCTGTTGGCTCAGCTTGAAAAGCTGGACACACCTGTGCTCTGACCCAGAGCCTATGTTGGCCATCAGGGAGCTGATTTTACAGCAGCCTTGGTAAAATGAAGAACAGCAAAGGACCTTGATGCTGCCAGATGGTAATGTTTCCAAGAAGCCATCTCCCAGCTGGGCATTGCCACAGTAAGGACATGTCAATACTCCTCACTCTGACAAGCACCTGCCAAACACCAACCCCTCCCTAGTTGCATTTAGGCCAGAGACCCTCCCTGAGGTTGTAGAGGTATTGGGAATACACTAAGCTGCGTAGTCATGGCTTTGGACACAGATCTTTGCTGGATGATGAAAGGCAGCAGAGAAAGGTTGGGTTCTCAGTTGGTGGAAACTGTCCACCATTCCCAGGTTATCACTTTCTCTTACAGAAGCTACTGTGTGACTTTCACTTGTCACTTGATGCTGACAATCTGGCTGACTGGGGCTAAATACCTACTCTTCCATGTTTGGTCAAGATTATTGAGAAGGTTGTGGTGGAACAGCTTTCACAGTCTCTAGATACCTCGGATCCCCCTGACACCGACTAACTTGACTATAGACCTAGATCTGGTACAGTGCAGGTGCTACTGCAGAGGCCATGTCAGTTTTACAGGGAGTGGTTCTTGGCTGTGTGCTGCCTGGGAGGACCCTTCAGCTGTGAAATCTATTCCACCTCCTCATGTCGCCCAAAATACCGCAAATCCGTTAATCTTAGGGCTACTTTTAAAATTTGGTAAAGTCACCCAGAGCATTTGATAAGTGACTATTTTAATGTTTGTAAATCTAAATGAATAAACACAACCTGCTGCTCATCTCTAATCAATGACAATGTCAAGGAGTGAATTGGGGTTTCTCCATCAAGACACCCACCTTATTGGCAAAGCATTTTTCAACCTGGAATTTGACTGAATCAGCAATAGGCTCTCCGCTGGGTGAAGTGGTATAAATGAGCATCTGTGCCACAGGAGCAATATCAGACTTTACGGGGAGCATCAATGAAAAGGTCCCATTAACTGGCAAATAAAACAAAAGGGAAAGGCTAAGTTATAGGAAGTTGGATCCAGGCCAGGGACACACATGTCTCTAGTGTCTCTAGGTTTCACTTCATGCCATATGTTACAGGTGGGATTCCGAGCACAGGGAGACATAAGGAATGGATTTTGATTTATTGACAAGAACTTTAGCGCTTACTGTCAAAGTCTGGATTCAGCTCCTACATTGGCACACACTAGTGCTATGAATTTTGTGAAACTCAACTGGCTACTAAACCCACATCATCGAACTGTGACCCTGGGGAACCCAGAAGCCCTACTTGATGCAGGAAAATCTCTACTTGTTCATGCACCCCAAGGGCTAAAGCAAACCCAGACTGAATTCCTTGAGAGGCTGGCATCAGAGGCAAAGACTGTATCAGTCAAGAGACAGGAGAGGCTGGGGTGATTAGAGCTCAACCTGAGCTCCAGAGCTAGAATGGGTATAGAGGACAGAAATTCGTTCTTCCCATCTTGGGGGATGACATGTGATGATCCTCTCATTGCAGACGGAAGCAGCCTGTGCTTCAGTCATAGGGATCTAGCCTTTCAGGACAGATACAATGGAAAGGGTGGTGACAGCTCACCATCTCCATGCTCCACAGCCAGAACCTGGGTCCCTGCTCGCACAATGCCTCCTCTGGCCATCACCTGCATGGAAGAAGAAACCATCCTGCAATGGGTATTATGGGTATGAGGCCTTAGAATGGGGGAACTGGGAGAGGAATGTCACTGGAGCCCACAGAGCTGTTCTATGCTAGAACCCTGCTAGCAGAGTTCTTTGAATTCAGCCAGGGGCAATGGGACCCAATTCATCTCCTTCTCCTTATAAAACACTGGCAGCCAGCATGGGGCTCAGCAAAGAGCATCAGATCAAGGTGTGAAGGATTATAGGTAATAGGTACAAGATCATGTCCCAGGCCACACATGAGTTGTGGTCCCATCTAAAATTACTGCCCAGGGACGAAAGGGGTAGCCGTGTTAGTCTATTGCAGAGAAACACAAAAGCTTATGCGATAAATAAATCAGTTAGTCTTTAAAAGTGCCACAGGACTCTGTTGTCCAGGGACTGATAGTCAAGCAGGCACTTGAGCCCATCTGTGGATGTCACGGATATGTAGTATAGGTCGGTATGTCCAGGTTTACCAAATAGTAAAAGATGATTTTCTTCTGCTCCTCCACAAGTTCTGACTTCAGGATATAGTACACCCGCACTTCCTGAGTGTGGCCGCAGCTTAGGGTGTCTGACATAGGCTTTATTTTGAGGAAGCTTTTACTGGAGGAGTAAAATCGCGTAGCTCTGAAATACCCCAGTTCATATGAAGGAGAGATCCAGGAACGGTCATAACAGTAGGTGTCTGCTTTATGAGTTGCCTGGTAACAGAGAAAATATATATATATAAATCTAAATGTGAATTGAAATTCACAACATGTGGGTAATGCAGTGAGATAATAATGGCTTATTTCTGAAAGTTTCTGAGTGCTCTGGTTCATAGAAGAATTATGGGAATTCAGGGTGTTCAGCACTTCAAAGGATCCAACCCACAGATGCCCTGGGTTTCTTGCCATGTACGAAACAAGACAAACTCTAGTACTATTATAAATCCACAGGCCTTCACTCAGCATTCCTTACTCAATCAGAGGTCCCACAGACTTCAATGGGAAAGAAGCCATCTTTGTGACAGATTGATTGATTTTTTTGTTGTGGTAGTTCTCTGAAGCTGCTCACAAATTTGGGGTGCTGGAATAAATCAGGGGGGACAGGAAGTGATGGGCAAAGTGAAGATGAATACAAGAAGTACAAGATAAACAACATTATCACATGACTTCACAGCTGACGACAGGACTATCAGCACCTCATGGATATGAAGGAAATATAGATATAGACCCACATTCCCTGGGTGAGAGGGTTTCTGTGTTCAGAAAGGCTGTACAAAATCCTAATGGATAGTCCTTTTGTAGCTCCGCCAATAACTCCTCCGCAGCCACTTACTCTGAGACCAACCGAGGCAGACTTGAACTTAGATGTATCTAGAGCAAACCGTGCTCGCCCCTGATCATCTGTCGTGTAGTTGGTTTCATAGTCGCTTCCCTCCAAGGAAATCCGGATTGTCTCATTGGTGATTGGAGCATCAGTCCCGTCCACCAGCTTCACCTAAAGGAAAAACAGCAACCCTAGTGTTTACACTAGCCAAGGAAGGTAGTGCCCACTGTTTTACTAGTGCTTTGCTCCATCACCCCAGCTATGTGGCCATGAAAGGTGCTTCCTATGAAACACATTGTGGTTGGGGAACATGCTCTGAGAGATTCTCAGAAGGCAAGTGACAGTGAATATGCCAGGGGACACTGAAGTGTGGAGATAAAGACAACATGCTATGGCCAGAGTGGGAAATGTCACTTTATTCCCATTTCATTGTATCTTTCTCATCGCTCTCTGCGGTCAGATGAGTGAGCAGTGGGCTCAGAGGTCACCCATCCCAGACCCCTGAGGCTCCAAAAAAGATGGAGAAGCAGCACCTTGGCTTGACCCAGCACGAGGCATCCTCAAAGCAGCCAGGGTAGGGGAAGACCAGAGGGAAAAATTGCACCACAAGCATCTCCTGTGGGCCCTCAGAATGGTCAGGGAGAGTGGCTGGGGTCTCACAGAGTTTGGCAAACTCTAGCTTAGTTGAGCATAATAGTTGTGCAGAAACCCAGGTCCTACGCTGCAGAACTTGTGATGAAGAAGCAAAGGCACTGAATGTTAATAATGTGATCCAGCAACTCCCACAGAAGGAGACCTGATACCACCACCCTGTAACTGCAGATTCTGTCGCACGCTCATTTCATGTCCACATGACACTTAGCTGCCTGGGGTTTTGGAGGTTTCCTACCTGCCCAAAGAAGGGAATCCCTGGTTTGTAGTGTGAGTCCACTTGCTCAAAGGTGACTTTGCTAATGGTAGATGTGATTTCACTGGATCCTGTTCCAGTTAACTCCACCCCTGCAAGACATAAAATCAAAGAGGGGGCATGAACTAACGCACTTTGATCTTGCCCTTCAACCCCCTGACATTCCAGTCCTGGGCTTCCACACAGCCCCAGCAAGTCCACACAATTCATACCTGTCTCCTCCTCTTTAATCTTGGCTTCCACCTGGATTTTGTTCTCATATCCAGCCCGCCTGAGCTGAAATATCTTGGTCTTTACCACTTCAGAAATGCAGCCATGGTTGTCTGCCTGAGGAACAAAAAAGTAACAGAATTCTTAGGGACTTTGTCTCTTATTCCACTGTGTATAAGGTTTACCATATTCAGAAAACTATCACTGCCCACTGAACTGAGGAAAAAAAGAGATCAGAGAATTTAAAAGTGCCATCAGACTCCTTGTTTGTTTTGCTGAACTAGACTATCACGGCTACCCCTTTGGAACATTTTCACTGTGTGGGGTATTTTTCTGGATTCAGAAAGCCCACTAATAAACTGACAATGAACATTTTGAAATATACACCAACACTGTTGAAATCCAAAGTAAAACGTTTGCAAGGCTTGTAATTTAGAAACTTCTTTAAGAAGTTCAAAATTCCAAACATCTCACGTAAAAATAAAAAGGGAATATGCAGGGCATATGCCATAACAGAAATATTTTCCACTTATCACGTGTTACTATATCTCTTGGTTTATAATGCAAGGCTTCAATGACAGGCACCATCTACATACCATAAAGATAGATAAACAGAGAGAATAGCGAGGTGATAGCTAGATAGACATTGCCAAACTGTGTCCTTTCCTTACTGTCCCCAGCTGCTGTACCCACAAAGCTTGGTCACTGTAACCTCCTCTTCTCTGGCTTCCTCTCTTTCCAGGCTGGGCGAGTCAGTGCTGCTAAAATCAGATTCCTCATCCCCTCATTCTGACCACATCATCCTGCTCCTTAGATCTCCCTCCTGCCTTCCTGTCTGTTTCTGCCTTGAATATAAGGTCCTGGTCCTTTCTACAACACTCTACATAATTTCACCCCCACTCTGCTCTCATATCCACCCTATCTCTTCTCTTCCTCCTGCTCCCTGCCCTCCTCCCAATCTTCCTTCTTACTGATCCTTTCATTTCCTGCTCTCAGTTTTGTGCCTTCTCCCACACTGATCCCTATGTATGGAACTTTCTTCTGGTCTTCATCCACCAAGCACCCTCCATCTCCTGCTTCAAACTCTTTGAAACACTCTTTGGGGGATCCCGCCTTCCTACTCCCCACCAATGGCTACTCCTACATTCTCCCTTTCCAAAATAATTTGGTCAATGTCTGTTTTAGCTTGTTTCACCTTTCTAAACTCATCAAGCTCTTTGAGGTCGCAGAATAGGCTTAGCCATATATTTCTAAAGTGACCTGGAACTGTAGGTACTACAAGAGGCAGATAGGACAGTGTACTGGCACTCAAAAGATCTGGGATATATTTCCAGCTCTAACAGCAACCTTTGTGTGAGCTTTAGTGAACCTCACCAACCAAACTTTTTCCCATCTTTTTCCCCTCCCACCTTGCATATGTCTTGTCTATTTAGGGTGTAAGCTTTTGGGGACATGGGATCTCTCTTATGTTCATTTACAATGTCTAGCACAACAGAGCCCTCATCTTGGTTGAGAACCCTAGATGATACTGTAATATAACAGATAATAAATTAATCATATTGTAATCGTCCTGTCTCTGCAGGCCATTGGTCCATCTAGTTCAGTGGTTGCCAACCTTTTTGGCTCGAGGGCCACAAATATATATTTTTACAACGCTGAAGGGCCACCAGTCTAATTAATTAAAATTTAATTAATTAAATTCAAATTAAGTTTTAATTATAATTAATTAATTACATGTACATTAATTAATTTATTAAATAGACTACTGGCCCTTCAGGTTTGTAAAAAGTTATATTTTTGGCCCTTGAGCCAAAAATTTTTTTTAAACATTTCAAAAAGTTTTTTAAAAGGCTTCTTTTTTTTTTTTTAAAGGGCTGGATGCCCATAAACACCTGGAACCTCCCAGCCCTGGGTGGATTTGATCCCCTCTGCTCCACATCTCCAGGTGTGTGGGGGCAGTGCCAGACCCTACTCAACCTGAACGGGCCCCAGCGCAGCACTCGCTGTGGGTTGGGGCTGGGCCAGATCCCTCCCCCTGGGGTGCCCTGGGCCGGGTCACTCCCCCTGGGGTGTCCTGCCCCATTAGCGGACCAGGACAGAGTGCTCCCACTGGCCCTCACCTGGGCAGCACCCGCTCAGCCATGGCCCCAGCCCAACTGGCAGTCCCGGCTCCGCTCCTGGCTCCTCCTGGGCGGCCAGCACCTCCCTCCCTCCTTGCTAGAGGCCCCTGCCTCTGCTGACTGACCGGGGGAGGGAGGTGGGTAACCACAGTCCAGCTCCCAGCCACAAACCTTCCTCTGTAGCACAGGGCATGGCTCACCTACCGGTGAATTCTCTGTATCTTAAAGTCCTTAATCATGATTTAAGGAGGTAAATAACGGTCATAGGTTAGTAGCCTGGAGTGGGTGTGTGAGGTTTTGAGGCCTGCATTTTGCAAGAGGTCAGACTAAATGATCATACTAGTCCCTTCAGACCTTGGAGTCTATGGCTATGTCTACACTTGTTAATTTAGGTCGACTTAGCTATGTCGACTTAACAAAGTCGACTTTTTGTTAAGTCGACTTAGCATGTCCACACTTAAATTTTAAGTCGACTTAAAGGGACCCTACCAAATCGATCAAGAGAGTCCACGCTGGACACCTAGGTCGAGTTGTAGGGGCTAGGAGGACCTGGGACAGGTCCACGGTGGCAGGGGAGGGCATCCCTTGCCAAGTGCCAGGGGGCTCAGTCTTTGCCCCATTGTACCTGGGTACAATGGGGCAAAGGGGGACAGGGACCCTGGCAGGGCATAGGGACAGGGTGGGCAGGGCTCTGCCCCTTTGGGGGGCACGCCAGGTTGTGGCTGTGCCAGCCACCCTGGCAGGGAGGGCAGTGGGGAAGCCCTGGAGTCCTCTAAGTCGACTTAAATTCGACTTAGGGCTACTCCACGTCTACACTGGCTAAGTCGACTTTCTAAAGTCGACTTAGCCAGCAAAGCCGACTTTAAACTAGGTTTTACAAAGTCGACTTAATTTTTCCTTAAGTCGACTGAAGCAGCTGCTTAAGTCGACTTAAGGAAAGTGCAGTGTAGAAGCAGGGTAAATTAAGTCAACTTAAGCAAGCTTAAGTCGACTTAATTTAGAAGTGTAGACGCACCCTATGAGTCTATGAGAACTGGGAGCAGGCAGCTACAGCCCGGCTCCCAACCAGCAGGGCGTGGGTGGACCACTTCAAAAAGCGCCGTGGGCCAGGGGTTGAAAACCCCTGATCTAGTCTCATTTCCATCTCCTGGTCAGATCATAGCTCCAGTTAACACCATATCCCAGATCCTGCTAGAAGAACCCTAGAGTTCAAGGCCAGAAGAGACCATGAGATCACGTAGTCTGCCCTCCTGTATATCACAGGCTGCCCAGCATCACACAGCACCTGCACACTGACCCCAACAACCACAGTTAGGAGACTAGACTATTATGTGCCACAGGGAGCAAATCAGAGGGACTGAGGTGCATGAATGCCTAAGGCTACCGTAATGTCAAGGAAATGCTGTGCAAGTCCAGATCAATCATTACTGGTACATCTAGTCTGGTAGCCCACAGTATTTTCATGAAAAGTATACATTAACCTACCCAATTCATCTCCCTGCCTGTGTGGAACTACAGCATATATACAGTTTTATCTTCCATAGCACCCATCCAAGCCCACTCACCAGAATGACAATAACCCACCTGTCCAGAGAATTCCTCACAAATGGCCTTTGCATCCTCACCATAACAGGAGGTGCCTGCGTGGTTATATTTCCTGCACACATGGAAGCTCACAAGGCCAGGGACTGGCTTTCCGAAGGTGTATCTATAACAAGGGAGGGGTGAGTGAAAACCAAGGCCATTAGTGACATGGAAGAGATGGAGAAGATAGTTTTTCCGTCCCCCCAAGGGCCAGAGCGGGGTTGATTGTTCTCCAAGATTTGGTCTAGTGAGATATGGGAAGTGCTTGGTGGTCACAGCTGTGTTAACATATTTAGGCTCAAATTCAGCTAAGGCACTGGTTCTCAAACTCTGGGTCGCGACTCCTCAGGGGTCATGACACGATTATGTGAGGGTCACAAGTGTGAGCCCTGACTCCGGTCTGGTAGAGAAATATAGGTGTAGAGGGGCAAGTGGTGACACACAAATACTGTTCACCCACCCTAGCATTCCTCCATGTCCGCCAAGGAGGTCGAGGGGGTGAGGGGAGCAAGAAACAACACCAGGGCTCCCTAAATCCAGGTCACTTTCCCACCTGGACAGGGCTGTGAGGAGAGCATCAGGAGCTGCTGCTCTCTGCCCTCCCCTTACACAGCCCAAATGGGGAAAGTGACCTAAATGCAGGGAGCCCTGATGTTGCTCCTCACTCTCCCCCTCAGAGCCCCCTAGCAGCACATGGAGGGGCAGCTTTCGATGTGAGAGTGAGCAGCAATACCAGCTGCTCCATGCATGAAGGTCTGTTTCCCCAGGTGGGGACAGGAGCAGGAGAATAAGGAATTAAGGGCAAAGTGAGCACAGTGTTGGGGTGAAGGAGAAATGGGGAGTCCTCCAGGGCTGGGGTGAAGGGAGAGTGGGGAGTCCATGGGGGCCAGAGGCAGGCACCCACAGAGGTGAGGAGGATGCTGTCAGAAGCTTGCTGAGTGAAAGGGGTCACCAATACAAAACATTTGAGAATCACTAAGCTTAGCAGTAAGCACTACTGAAGTCAACGGCTTGCCTGCTTACACCAGGATAACTTTGGTTGCTAGTTCTTTTGTCTTTCCTCAGGAGTCAGTCCCTCCAGCCCCTCCATCATTTCTCCCTCCATTCTAACTTGGACAGTGAAGTGCCCAAAACAGAAAAGTACTACTCTCGGAGCAGCCTCAAAAGAGCCAGATAAGGTGTGCCTCTGCATGAGGGGCAAAAAAATGCTGTCAGCAGCCCTTCTGTAAACCCCATCTAACACCACTGAAGTAATTTCTATGTTTTCTTGTATTGCTGAAAGCAGAATTCAGTCTTGAGGAATCCATTGCGAGAATACCAATTGCTGGAAATGTTTGGCTGAATCATTTGTCTTAGTATTGGATTATGCACTTTCACTACAGCTGCACTGCGACAATGAGTGGGAAGATGTTTGACTAAAAACTACTAAACATTAAACATCTTCCCACTCATTGTCACAGTGCATTCTGCACTGCATCTCAGGGTGCCCAGCTCTAACTCTGGGGGATTTCCTAACATGCGACACTGCATTATGGGATGGCATGCGGTGAAGTAGGTAAATCAGGGTTGCCTAGCTGAAGCCATTGTTAAAATCACCCTTCCTACTGGACCCCAAGCACTGCAACCAACACCTGTAAAACAGCTGGGGTAGTTCTTGTGTGTTACAGCCATAAGAGGTATGGCCCGAGTGTTACAAGTTCAAGATGCTCCAAGCAGCAGGTGTTGAAAAGCTTGTTGGTCTATTATAAACAGGGCCTTGGAGAAAGCATTTCATTCCTTGGTCCTGGGCCATGAGACCTTTGTGCGTAGACCCCCCAGAACTGTATTAAGAAATTCATATCGATCTTATTTCACAACTAGGGCTCCATTAACAACTGAGGTGAGAGAGAGATTAAAAGATGAGCGAACGAAAGAGTGATACTCACAGACCACAGACGGTCACCTTCAACTTCTCATCTAGGATGCTGATCACCTTGGGCAGCTTCACCAGCACTTCAAATTTGGGCAGCACTGCAGAAAAGAGTCCAAAAAGCCCCACAAACTTAGAGGAAAGGGGGTAACATGAGAAGGAGAGATGGCTATCGCTCTACAGCCTCTTTCCCAAAGGGACCCAAAACGTTTCATAGTCTTTCTCGTCGGCCTGATTTTCAGAGATTCTGATCACCCACTGATCCCACTGAAGTCAGTGGGGCTCCCAAGAGCTCAGCATCTGTTAAAGTAAAGTCATATTAATAGAGAGATCACTTTACCTGCTACCAAAATGTGGCTGCCTCTGAGGTGGAAGGGGCCAATCAATCTATCTTGCAGTAATGTCTGTCAGCAGGCATAATTATTAAATAAATCACATACCTACTGATGCACACAGAGGGAGCTGAGACTAGCTCCAGCTTCCTTCAGTTCCAAAATCACCCACCTCTAGCCAAAGGAGGCCTCCCCTAGCTGCCAGTGGGAGAAAAGCCCTTTCTTTTCTCTGTGAGCCTCTCACAAGGGGGCAGCATCACACACGCCAAGCCAGCCACACTGCACAACATTGTCCCAGGAGGGACAGTGAACAGGTTCTGTGGTGGGAATGCCAGGGGCATTTCAGGGGGTGGACTGATAAAAGAACTAGAATCTGGTCAGGATACTGGAGTTAACTCTTTGGCTGGCGCAGAAAGTGCCTTAGGATTTTTATTAACGAGAAGGAGCCAGGACTTCGGCTTCCGTCGAAGGGGAGCACATTTCTGTCTGGTTGGAGCTGTTCTAAAGGGGGTTTCAACCACTCCAGCAGTGAAGATCTTGTATTAGAGGCCAACGGTTTCACACCCTGAATCCAAGGCTGTGGTGGAGGATGCTCTGAGTTTTCTAGTCCTGAGCCCTCAAGATATACAGCAAAGGACAACTCAGAAGAGGGCGCCACCCCAACCTGTGGGAGTACAGAGACTCCTCCCTGCCCCATTCCAGCTGTGCAAACAATGCTGATCAGATCAACTGACCCATTCAGTCCAGCCTTCATTCTCCATTATCAACACATTGGATCAGCAACCATCAAGTGGTGTGCCACAATTAAAACAGCCATCCTTACCATATTCCTCCACGGTAAAGGGATGTTGTACCTTGCCCCCTGAGCCCTTCTGCACCACCACTTTATAGGTTCCTTGGATGGGCTCGGAGATGAGGGGAAACGAGAGCTGGGTGAAGCCCCCTTTTAACTCAATTCCTCGCCACTGATACAGGCGGTTCTTCTGTGTGTCCTAGAGGTGTCAAGACCACAAGATTACAAGGACAGCAGGTTTTGCTGCAAGTGATAAAAGAGAAGGACTGAAGGAGCTGTGAGGGAGCCCAGGCCTGGAATTACAGGGTGGATGCACAGCACAATAGAGAAGCATTGGTGGAGAATTAGCAGAACTGTGGGGAGAATCCAGGCCTGAAATACCAAGGAGCTGAATGGCAGCATTTGAGTACATTAGGGGGCAAACGGGGTAAAGGGCATCCCTCTTCCAGTTAGCACTGTGGGTCCATGCCCTAGACAAAAATCAACAAGAAACAGCTTGAGTCAGCCAGGGGCGAATTACTGCCCATGGTAAAATGTGATAGTCCTGAACACAAAGTAAATTCCTCTACATACCTCGATATAAGCCAGTGGAACCTGGAAAAAAGTGCAAAAGGGAAAATGAGTTTAGAATTCCTACCTCATGTGGAAACGTCAGCACGTGCTGAAAAGGGTCAGAGACACTGATGTAAATAAAAATGGTGTCTTGAGTGACACCAGCTAGGATACAAATTACCAGAGCTATGGATCTGGATGCTTCAGGTGCACCAATCACCAGCTAAGGCCTGGGAAAAATGTCCCTCCATGAGACACCACTACATAATAAGGTGCATTATGGGAACTTTACAGCTTCCTGTAAGGCATGTGGCAGGGCCACAGCCAGAGAGAGGACAGGGTTGAAGCAGATAGGCCACAGTACGGTGGACTCAAGGTTGTGATATGGTGTAGCAGGGAGGAGGAACACAAGAATAAATGGTCCAGTTGCAGTGATTTGGTAATGGCAGCTCCTACAACCCTAGTAACAAGGGAGTTTTGCTTAGTGCAGTGGTGCCTAAAGGAATGGTGTCTGTGTGTCATGTCATTCCCAAATCTTCCTGAAGTGTCAGAAAGCACTGTGATGCGCCTGGCAAAAGCGCCTCACCTACCCCTCTGTAGCCTATGGAACTAACCCACTTGCTCGCACGTATATACTTTCCTCAGAGATTTAAGTATTTGTTTTATGATAATAGAATCATAGGTTATGTCTACACTTGCAAGTTAGGTCAACGTAAGAAGGCTTAAGTCGACCTAACTTAGTCCCTGTCCACACCAGGCTTTCATTAAGTCAACTTAAGAAATTCCTTAAGTCGACTTAATAAGAACTGCCGGTTAGGTTGGCCTAACCCTCCTTAGGTTGACCTAACCCTTCTTTAGGTCAACCTAAGCCCAATCGCTTAAGTCCACTTTGTTAAGTTGACCTAAGGGCAGTTAGGTCGACTTAACAAAGTGGACTAAGTCCACATCCATGGACACCACTTTGTTAAGTCAACTTAACAAGGGCAACTTTAAGTCAACTTAAAGTCGACCTTATTAAGTCGACTTAACAAAGTCGACCTCACTTTTTCTAGTGTAGACTTACCCATAGATCCCTATACAAGTGTTAAAGTCTTAGGCTATGTCTACACTCAGAAAGTTAGGTCGACTTTCTTAACTCGACTTTCTAAAGTCGACTTTAAGTCAACCTTATTAAGTCGACTTAGAGAGTCTACACAAGACTCTTAAGTCGACTTAAAGGTTCTCCTATTAAGTTGACTTAGAGAGTCTACACTAGACTCTATAAGTCGACTGGATAGGTGGAGGTAGAGCCAGCCTTGCAGGGCTGGCTTTCTGCAGACCAGGAAGCCGTTGATGGCTTGTCCCGGGGAGAGCCAGCCCTGCAAGGAACGAGAAGCTGCTCACAACTCGTCTCGGCAGAGCCAGTCGGCACATGGCTGGCTCTGCCGGGACTGAGAAGCCGCGGGGTGGCTCTCCTGGCTCCCTTCTCACTGGGACCGCTCATGTCTCGGGGAGAAGGGAGCCCTGCTGACAAAGGAAATCCCGGGGTTTCCTCTGTCAGCTGGAGCGCACTCCCTTCTTGCCTTGACCCCACGGGTCCTGGGGAGAAGGGAGCGCGGGGCTCCCTTCCGGCCAGGACCGATCGGGTCCTGGGGAGAAGGGAGTTCAGGCTGCGGGTCCCTTCTCCCCAGGACCCAATCGGCCCTGGCCAGAAGGGAACCCTGCACTCCCTTCTCCCTGGGACCCATGGGGTCCGGGCAAGAAGGAAGTGTGCTCTAGCTGACAGAGGAAACCCCGGGGTTTCTCTGTCAGCTGGAGCACCGGGCTGGCAATTGCCTGCTTAAGTTGACTTAATTTACAAGTGTTGACGCGCCCTTAGTGCTGGAAAGCAAGAGTTGTCTGCAGGCCACATTCTGCATGAAAAGCTGAAGCTGTGGGCATATGCATGTTCAGGATGTTTGGCCTAGAGTCAGAAGGAGAAACTACATATGTGGTTATGACTTTATCGCTCTAGATAAGTCAGGAGGCATCAAAGCAACAGAACCGTCCAGTTTGTGCCCACATAAGCTTCACAAGTACACCTCAAAACCCACAGAAAGAGCCAGAAATAACAACGGTGAGATGAGCGAACTGCCTGGAACCATCTGGAAAAGACATTAATATGTCATTTATAAGTAATAATAATATTTAATAATAAATATTATTAATAATTTGTGGGTGAAGTTGCCAAGATTGGACTTAGAAGGAGGACCCACATTATGTGTGGTATAAAAAGGGCAAACCAGATTAGTTGGGTGCGATTGTCAGCTACTTCTTCCTTAAACTTCTTTATGTAGTGTTTGCTAAAATCCTTTCTCTCAGTGTACACTTAGTATTACTTATAGATCTTAGCTGTCTAGCATGCCTGGCTTGGTGCTGCTCAGGCCCCTCACCAGCCCCATGCCCTGACTCCAAAGCCAACTTTCCTCTCCTCTCGCCCCCTTGCAGTCCTCCTGGCTGGGTCAAATCTCTCCTCACTCAGTTAACTCATCCTTAGTCTGGGGGACCCCACCAGCAGCTGCTCCCAGGCCAAGCCCAGGGCCAGGGGGCATTTTACATTTCCCACTCTGGGCCATGTTCCTAGGGCAGGGCAGGAGATTTAAAAATGCCCCATCCCACCCCATCTCCCAGACACACGGGCTGAGCAGATCAGCCTGCCTGCATTAGCCAGGTTAACACAGGAAGGCAGGCTGTTAGGGCCGTAGCTTGCAGCTCAGGGCACTGGGCAGAATATTTGGGGCATGGGCTCACGTGAGTAACGCCCATGCCTCCACCCCTGCATTCAAGAGCTATGGAACCAGACATCTCTCTCAACCAGGTCATCAGGAAAGGGTGTGAGTATATTAATCCAAAGCAGAGTATAAAAATATATCATAAGTGCCTTAGAACAAAACTGTAATCCTAATTATTATCTATTTGATTAATTATTTTCTTCTTATCATTCCTTCCTCTATCAGTTTATGCTATCTTCAAAAAAATTATAAAATTATACAAATTCGGTTATCAGTGAGCATTCCTGTCATGCCCTGCAGGGCCCTTGGAAAAACTCTCTGAAGCCTGATTCTGGGACAAGAACTATCTTCTGATCAGATCTATTGGCAAGCCTAGAACCCCACTCAAATTACTAAACATCCAGAAATCAGGCAACAGCCTCTTTTCAAAGGGATGTTTCTCTCAGCTCTTTCCCCACACAGCTGGTTTAAGGACTAGCATACTTACCACCTTATTCAGGGGATGGAAGTTTTCATCCAGACAGACAATTCGAAACAAGACTGAGAGAGACAGACAGAGATTTTCATGATGAGACATTCAGCCACCAGATCAGGAAATGTCAGTCATATGTCATGATGGGGAATGCGATATGGAATCTTTCATCTCTATGGGCTTGTGTTCACTACAAAATTAGGTCATGTTAGAACAAGACCTTGGCAAATCATGTTAGTGAACACAACATTAAAGACACCTTTGCAGTCAATGTAGTCATGGACAGTCATATTTATCATGGTATCTATTGGTCATGGGTCACTGGAATTGTAGGATTCACCAGGACCAATGGATACAATGTTAAACACAGCTTGGCTATGTCTACACTGACTGAAATGTTGCGATGACATCATGTTAATTAACACAGCTCTTCAAGGTTGTGTTCTAAGATGACCTCATTATATAAAAAAGATAAAGGAAATCAGCTCCACTCCAGTACTCTAACTGATCACCCTGAGCTGCCACTCTCAGGCTAAGAAATCTGGGTGATCAGGTAAAGCAGTGCAGAGTTTTCCACTTTCAGGGCACCAGTTCAGCCCCAAGTCTGGCCCAATCAACATGGCTTATGGAAATCTTTCATCTCTAGGGCACCGACTCCACGTCTATAGTGAGCAAAATCTGCTTCCATCTGAAGGCTATTTGATTGCCTGTGTGAAATCGGTTGGGCCTCAACCCAGTTTTTAGTGGGACAAATAAAAATACACCATTAAAGTGAGTGAAATCTCCCCTTTGGTGGTCTCAGTAAAGAGGATGAAAATGACATAGTTCCACTGTGTCTGGACACACAGGCAATATGTGTGCGTGTGGCTTACACTGGTGCTCATAGAATCATAGGGATGGAATGGACCTCATGAGGTCATCTAGTCCAACCCCCTGCTAAAAAGCAGGACCACTCCCACTAAATCACCCCAGTCAGGTTTTTGTCTAACCGGGCCTTAAATATCTCCAAAGATGGAGATTCTACCACCTGCCTAGGTAGCCCATTCCAATGCTTCATCACCCTCCTAGTGAGAAAGTTTTCCGAAAAGCCAACCTCGACCTCCCCAGCTGTAGTTTGAAACCATTACTCCTTGTTCTGTCCTCTGTTACCATCGAGAACAGCCTAGCTCCCTCCTCTTTGGAGCAACCCTTCAAGTAGTTGAAGGTTGCTATCAAATCTCCCCTCAGTCTTCTCTTCTGTAGACTAAATAAGCCTCATTCCTTCAGTCTCTCCTCATAAGTCATGTGCCCCAGACCTCTAATCATTTTTGTTGCCCTCCGCTGGACTTTTTCTAATTTGTCCACATCCTTTCTGCAGTGGGGAGCCCAAAACTGGACACAGTATTCCAGATGCGGCCTGACCAGTGTTGAATGATCACATCCCTCGATCTGCTGGCAATACTCCTACTGATGCAGCCTAACATGCCATTGGCCTTTTTGGCAACTAGGGCACACTGTTGGCCCATATTCATCTTCCCGTCCACCATAAACCCGCATGGCCTATGCTGGGGATAAAAAACATTCTTCATTCTCCAGGGACTGTTGATCTGGCATCTTCAGTGCACTGCCAGATGTCAGGTCAACATGGATCCAAAGCTTTTATGGGCTATGGAGGATTTCCTGAATGTTAAGTCCCCACCCAGTTCTCTGCACCTGTTTGTCCTGGTTTGTAGATGGATTTGTCCGTTTGGACGAAGATCAAACTCTCCGAGTTCTTCACCAGCACCGATTTCCGGCTCCTAAACTCCAGTGTAGGCCCCTTCACCAGCACTGTGAGAAAGGCTGCTGACGAGCTGTTCGATTTGGGAAGCTGGAGAACAATAAAAGAGCAACTGCCTTACAGTCTCCCTTCAACAGCCTTTTCAAATGAACCTGCCTTTGGGATATAAGGGCTTTGTTTGACACCATCAGAGGCCCAACAACAGAGGTGACAAGGATTAGATATGGGGAGGGGCACCCAAGCTGACCTCCCCTAACTCCACATGTGGACTAAAACCCTCTCTAACCTACTCTGGGTACTTGCAACAGTAGAGCCCCACCAGCTCCCTCCACCCCAGTCGCTCTGCCTCTGACAAATTTCCCCTGAATATCTGAGCCCAAAATTTATCTTCCTTTTTTCCTTGCTATCTGAGGAGTTTGGGAATAAACCCCCTTCGTCCTCTTATACTGATCCCCAAAAGAGATTTATCTATTGTGATCCTGTAGCCCTTTTCTAGATCAAATACCTTGACCTCTGCATACATTAAGGGGCAATCTCTGGTCCATGTGTAACAAACCATGGCTAAGTACATTGCATCCATCAGCTGGGGTTGAACAGATCAGACCCAAATCCCAAGTCCCTATCTCCTGAGCTATTCGAGTACTCACATTAGCGCTCAGTAAGTAGCAGGTGGTTACAGTCACTGCGGCAGCCATGATCACACACAATAAACCCATTCCTTACATCCACAAGACAAGCAATCCCAAGCTCCTGAGGTCTGATCTGAAGCTCAAGTCTGATCTGAAAGGTCATTTGTAATTAACTTTGGCAGCTGAAAATGCAGTGTTATGAAGCTGCTGGGTGTGTGCCATCTACCACCGAATAGTGAGCTACATCAGCAGGAGGGGCAGAGCAAACCCAGAGCCCTCTCCTGGCCAATAGCATGAGGAGATCTGAAGGGTCTGTTCCAGAAAGGGAGGTTGTTTTGTGAGCATCCAGCAACAGCCAGTGCCAGCTGGGAGAGACTCAGAGCACTCAGCAGATAGCAGACAGCAGACTGCCGATGAGGGAAGCTGCTGCTGCAGCAGGATTCAGGTGCAGACAGACCCAGTAGAGACTTGGAGCAGGCAACCCTGTAACCAGAGAACCAGGGACTGGCATGGGAACAATGCAAGACTTAAAGGTGCACTAACTGGAATAAACTGTGGCGACACCATCCTGTAGACCACATCGTCAACCCAGGAAATGGAGAAGGCACTGCAGGGCCATAAAGGGGGATATAGCATACTTAGGATGGGCCTTATAGTCTAACTATTGCCCACAGGTGAAGCAACATGCAAGCAGATGTTAAGTTTAAGTTTCAATCTGATGACAGGAAGGTAATACAGAGGGACCCTAGTGATAAGGGATTAACCCATGTCAGTGATATAGGGTTGCCACCTATTGGGGTTTTACCCAGATAATCTGGGGTTTCTCTTCTGTGTCTGGATGCCATTCAGGGTTGCCAGGTGCCTGGCTTTTGGGGACCTGGCAAGCCTAAATGGCACCTTAACCAAAAGCAGGGTGGGAAGAGGCACCAGGTCATTAACCCACACCATGCTGCAGACATACTCCTTCAGATGGCCCAGTGAGTGACAGGGATTAGGGGGCAGAGGACCAAGTGACAAGGGAAGACCTTGGAGGGAAGAGGTAGAGCAGGAACAGGGCCTCAAGGGACAAGGTGAAGGAAGGATAGGGCTTCAAGGGGAAGAGGTGAAGCAGGGGTGGGTTCTCTGGGTCCTGTTACCAGCAATTAATTATGAGAAAGGTGATAACCCTACAGTGGGACCTGCAGGCTAATTGCCTTCCTAAAAGTAAGATGGTCCACAAGAGACATCTCAGCTATGAGTCCTGAAGGCCCTCATTAGACAAATTTAGTCTGTACCTTCTATTGGATCACCCCGAGGGGGCAATTCAGAAAATTACTGCATTCATCTTTGATTCTAACTGACTAAGCTGATGCCATTTACATCTTTTCTGCCAACCTTGCATTTGACATGTACAGCCTTTCATTTGAGTTGGCATTAATGATTGTCGCAGTATTACCAGCCTCAAGAGACCAAACATCAGAATCAGATGCTAAATAATCATGAGAGGATTCCAAAACTGTAAGACTAAGGCCTTGTACACACTACAGAGTTATCGCGCGGGAAGGCTCCTGTGGATCCTCTTTGTGGATCATATTTTCTAGTTATTTTTCAAAGAAGAGTCATATGAGCTATAAAGATTGTTACAAGCAAGAAAGTCTTTACAACCACCCTGATAAATGCTGAAAAACCCTCACCCCACCAAACTCTCCTTAGCTCAGTGCAGTAGTTATATTTACAATCTCTAAATATATTTTAAAATAATCAATTCACTCAAATTCAAAGCATTTCAAAGATCTTTTTAAGTCATTCTTTCTTTGTATAGTATTGATAACTAAGTAAATACACAAATTATCCAGTCATCACAATAAAATATTTAGATTTGAAAAAAACAACCCTAAAAATATCATAATTAATTGTCCAAATAGTTAAAAAGAATTAGTTTTTTATTTTAATTATTCTTCCCCACTGCCCTGGGGCTGCTCCTCTGCCAAAGACACAAAATCTTTCCTGTCTCTGCCTCCCATTTTCCCAACGTTTCTCCTCTTCCAGGACAGGGCACCACCACTTCCCGGACTCCACGTGAAGCCCACCACAGGAAGAATGACTGCTGGATCCTGGGCGGTGAAGTCCCAAGCCACTGGGAGACCAAGGAAGGTGAAGTCAGAGAAAAGCTGATGCTATGTCCCAGGAAGCACTGAAGGAGGAGGAGCTTTTTGTCTCATCATCATAGCATCTTCCTCAGGCAACAAAATCCTGTGACTTGCAATTAATTCATGAAATCTGGCAACACTATATTGGGAACTGTCAAGTGCTAAAGTTATAGGATCTAGCACCTAAGCTGTCATATTTATGAGACGCTAACCAAGAATCTGGTGAGGGCTGGTGTCCTCCAGCTCTCCAGCAACCTCACTGATTGAGAGCAATTACAATGAATACCACCATGTGGTTCAAACCTGTGACCATAAACCCTAAAAGTGGAAGCGCCTGCCAGTTGAACCCCATTATCTTTGAGTGGTTAAAAGGGACCTTCTTTTCACCTCAGGAGGCAATTGCAAAGCACCATGATCTCACACCCCGAGAGCTAGTATATTACATTTGGATCTGTTTTGGTGCCATTCAGGGTGAGGGGCTGGCCCCTAAATGAGAGATCTAGTTTGATTTCTCTGCATAAAGTCAGCAGTGAGCTGAACTGTCTCATAGATCTGAAGCAGTGCAGTGGTTGGAAGCAGGGGCTTTGGGGTGATTTCTAGGTGCGGCAGGCTTGCCAAGTATCACAAAGCTTCATGATTGCTCTGGCTGTAGGCCCTGAAGTCTGGAGACAGTATGCAAATGAGGTGAACTGATTTTCATACTTGATGAATATGCATTACCTTGTTTGCATAAAGTCTCTGCCTTCCTCCCAAAGGAAGGTCCCTCCATACACCTCTTTCTGGCCCCTCACCTTAATTCCCGCTCCCTCATTTCTACCTGCATCCTCTCTCTCTTTCTGGATAGCTCCCAATCTGTGCCTCTCACATCCTCTTCCTCCTTCCACTTGCTTCCTACAGCATGATCCTCTCTGACCAGATGGACTAGTAGAGAGTGCCACTCAACCAGTCATACTGTATGGCACTGCAGCCCTTGCTCCAGGCCTGTCAGGGGGATTGGGTGCAATACTCTAGACAGAGGCTCTGGGATTATAGTCATTCCCATCAGTCTGTAGTACTTTTCCCACCCCCATTATTATATTTATTTGAGCATCTCACCATCTTTTCATGTATTTCCCCTCACCAGTGCCACACTCCTCTGAGTCAGGCCACTGCTGTTATCCCCCGTGAACAGATGGAGATTGAGGCACAGATGGACACAGGCCCATAGCCTCAGAAGTAGGAAGAAATCTATGTACCTTTCAGGAGCCAGACCTAAGTGACTTACTCAAAGTCATACAGCTAGTCTGTGGCAGAGCAGGGAATTGACCCCATGTCTTCCAAGTCTCTGATTCTCTCCTTAATCACTGGGCCAGCCTCCCTCCAGGGGTTGCTATGATTTAGCATAGTAGAGGACCCCCACCAGCATTAACCATCCACAGTAACATGGCACAGCGCACCTGCTCCACACAGCTCTGTTGTGTATTTGGTGTCTTACTTAATTGCCTAGGTTGCTGTAGCAACCGAGCTCACTTGTTGCCCAGCAACAGAGTTAAACTATTAGGGGATAGCTCATCCAGCCTGGCTGAGTTTTAGTTTTAGTTGAAAATGACCTCTCTTGTGTTCACTTTTTCTCTGAGTCTGTGATAGTTTCTTTCTGAATACAAGTAGTTTCAATATAATAAAAGGGGTGACAAGGGTGGGATCGACCTCCATTGCACTGGCAATAAAAGGAAAGTAGAAGTCAATGTAAGAAAAAAAACATTTTGCTGTTTGGAGGGGGGTTAGACTGTTTACACATATGGTTCAACCTGAAACTAAAACAGGCTCTTCTTTGTTCTGAACAGAGTGAAGCACACAGACTGGGAAACAAAAATAAAAACAGTGCTAGGGAAGGAAAATTGCCAGCAATTGTGTATGAACAATCCCAATGCACATGAATACTGAAAGACAAGAGAAAGGAAGAAGAAAAAAGAGAGAAAGGGGGCCAGCAATGGCTACACTTATGGGCCCCAGGAACCTTTTCATGACACTATGAAGCAGGAGTCTCCAACCTGTAGATTCCGATCTACTTCTGAACAGCAGTTGCAGTTAAAACATATGTGGCGAAAGGTTGGAGACCACTGCTCTGGAACAATGGCATGCATATGTCAAGCATTTTCAGAGGTTTTTTAAATTGCAAATGAAATTTCAGATGCAAAGAAGGTGCCAATCTTCCTAAGTGCAGTAGGAGCTCAAACCTACATCATGCTGTACAGTTTAGTGCACTGTGGTAAGCCAGAGATAAAATTTTATAGGGTGTGTCTACACTGGCAACTTAGGTTGACTTAAGGACGCTTAAGTCGACCTACACAAAGCTGCATCCATACTGGGCTTTTATTAAGTTGATTTAAGCACTTCCTTAAGTCAACTTAATAACAGCTTAAGTCGACTTAATAACACCACCTCTGAAGGTCAATTTAAACCTTAAGTCGACTTCTTAAGTCGACTTAAAGCCAGTGTGGACGGCTATGTCTACTGTTAAGTTAACTTAACAAGGTTGATTTAAGTCGACTTAAAGTGTAGCCACTCTGTTAAGTCAGCTTAACAAGGTCAACTTTAAGTCGACTTAAAGTCAACCTTGTTAAGTTGACTTAACTTTACAAATGTAGACATAGCTAGTGACATTGTGAAAATCCTAGAGGCACATTTTACTCCAAAACCACTGGTGATTGCAGAAAGATATAGGTTCTACAAAAAGAGTCAAAAAGAAAGGGGGAAAGTTGTTCAATTTGTAGCAGCTCTGAAGAAGCTTGCTAAGCACTGTAAATTTAATATGCTAAATGAGGCCCTGCCTAATAGGTTAGTATGTGGTCTCCACAATGAAGCAATACAGGAATGCCTATTGATAGAGGCCCAACTCACCCTGCAGAAGGACATTGTTATTGCAGACTCTATGGAACTGATCACATAAGAGGCACAACAAATCAGTGCATCAACCAGAATGCATCAGGTGTCACAAGAATCTACCCAAAGGACAGTGGGGAGCCAGGAATGTTACCGCTGTGGAAAGCTGGGTCACCATGCATTGGAATGCTGGTGTACAGACCTAGTGTGTCGACAATGTGGCGAAAAGGGATACGCTGAGCGTGCCTCCAAACTAAACAAAGATGAGTCGAACAGAACAGGCAAACTGGAGAAAAAGAAGCCTGAAGTCCCTCAGACCAAAAAGGAAAATCTGCACACAGTAGAGCAGGCTCAGGATGATCAAGGTGACACCCAGTCAGAAGAAGAAGGGCAAGTCCACGTCTTGTCCATGACAGTTGGCTCACATGAATACCAGATAGACCACTGTTGGAAGTTAAACCTGTATACATGAAACTGGACATCAGCACAGCAGTTTCACTGATCTCAGATACTGTATATAAGAAGTTAAAGCATCTTCCGCTTAAGATGATAAAAGTTGTTCTGAAGACGTACATTGGAGAAGCTGTACCCGTATTGGGCATTACTGATGTTAAAGTGAAGCTCGATGGGCAGACTGCTACAATGCCACTGTTCATGGTGGAAGGCAATTACTCAGCCTGAATGGAAAGGTCATGGCTTTAGGAAGATCCAGCTGAATTGGGCAGAAGTGCACAGGATGATTAAATTAAAAACAGGTCTGGCAGCTGTTTTAAAGAACCATACTGCTGTTTTTTGAGAGGACCTGGACAGCATGAAGGGAATCACTGTGAAACTGAACATTAATCCTATCAGCCAACCAAAATGTTTGAGAGCCAGAACTGCATCATATGCCAAAAGTTGAAGTGGACCTGGAGCACCTGGTCAAAAATGGAATCCTTGTACCTATTATTATCCACAACCAATGGGCATCACCAATTGTTCCAGTACTGAAGAAGGATGGCTGCATTCAGATTTGTGGGGATTTTAAGGTCGCTGTTAAGCCGGTGTTGTGTGCAGAGCAATGTCCTCTTCCCTGCACCTTCCCCACCTCTTCACTGACTTGGCTGGTGGACAAAACTTCAGCAAGATTGATCTGAGTGAAGCACATTCACAGATGCACACTGATGATAAGTCGCAAGAGTTGTTGACTATTGTGATGCATACAGGACTGTATTAATACTGTTGTTTGTCCTTTAGAATAACTTCAGCTCCAGCTTTGTTCCAGAGGACTAGGGATTAGATCTTGAGTGGTTTGCCAGGAGTCCAGTGCTATTTTGATGACATCCTGGTCATCGGCAAAAATGAAGAGGATCACCTTAAAAGTTTGAAGGCTACTCTAGAAAGACTGGAAGAGCATAGCTACGAATCTGCAAAGATAAATGTGAATTCTTCCAGCCCTCTGTTGAATATTTGGGACATATCATAGATGCTAGTGGCCTACGAAAAGGCTTCTGTAAAAGTCAAGGCTATTGTGAACACTCCACTTCCTTGAAACATAAGCCAACTTCACTCTTTTTAAGGATATTGAACTATTATGGAAAGCTTATTTCATAGTTAGAAACACTACTAAAACCACTACATGAGCTCCTTGGCCAGAAGGAGATCTGGAAGTGGACTGAAGCCTGTGATGTTGTATTTAACAAGGGTAAATGTGCTGTCATGCGTGGCCCCATCCCTTAGTAGAGAGGGCACACCTGCTATCTCCAGCCCTCAGCGGGTGAGTCTACACTCTACAGCTGTGTCCCTAATCAGGCAAACAAACAGTTTTGGGCCCCTGGGTGGGGTAGGGCAGGCCTCAATTGGAGTATTATGTCCAGGTCTGAGTGCCTCATTTCAGGAAAGATGTGGACAAATTGGATAAAATCCAGGGAAAAGCAACAAGAATGATGAAAGGTCTGGAACACTTGATTTATGGGGGAAGATTAAAAGAGCTGGGTTTGTTTAGTCTGGAAAAAAAATAATATAAAAAACAAGTTTTTTAATATTATTTTTGTGAAAGAAATTATTCTACTGGCATGTTTTGTGGGCAGGTTCCATTTTGTTGCCCAGGTTCCACTTTGTTGGCAGGGTTGACCAGCACTCCTGAAGATGCCACCAGACATGCCAGCAGGCACGTACACAGAAGCCCAGGGGGTCGCCTGATAACCAATGACAAACTTGTATTTGAAAAATAGCCTTATATGGTCATGTAAGCTGTTAAATGTTTCTAATGTTTCAAAAAAAGTATAAAGGCCATGTACGCCCTATATTGGGGGCTTACTCCTCTGGTAAGCCTTCAGCTGAATAAAAGCTTCTTTTTTCACACCTGATATTTTTCTGCCTGTCTTTTTCCCACCTTGCCTTTATAGTCTCAGCTAAAGCTACCCAACTCTTTGATTTAATCTTCTCCTCTGGGCGTGCAAAGTTTATTTGGGCTTTTTCCAGGTTAAGCCCATGCACCAGAGGGGGTTTCTGGATAAATAATTTCCCTGACATTTTTCAATCCAAACTAAAAGTAGATCAGATCAAAACCTATGAACAGCAGCTTTTCAACCCCAGGTAGGATTAAACCAGTAGGTTCCCAGGCTCCTCCTGTAACACCTGTACCACAGTGCCAGATGCCTGGCAAGCTTTGTGCTGGTTGCAGGTTGCCATTCAAACCTATAAGCGTTTTGCCATCTGCTGGAGAAAGGTGGGAAAGCACAGGAAATACATATCTACAGACAAAGCAAAGTTAATATAAAGGTATCTCAAGAGGAGACCGAGAGGGGATATGATAGCAGTTTTCAAGTACCTAAAAGGTTGTTACGAGGAGGAGGGAGAAAAATTATTCTCTTTAATCGCCAATGATAGAACAAGAAGCAATGGGCTTAAATTATGGCAAGGGAAGTTTAGGTTGGACATTAGGAAATAATTCCTAACTGTCAGGGTGATTAACCACTGGAATAAATTGACTAGGTAGGTTGTAGAATCTCCATCACTGGACGTTTTTAAGAGAGGTTAGACAAATACCTGTCAGGGATGGTTTAAGATGGTACTTGGTCCTGCCATGAGTGCAGCGGACTGGACTTAATGACCTCTCATGGTTCTTTCTAGTTTCTTTGATTCTATTAACAGTCTACTATCTCCGGTGGGGCAGGCAAACAGTCTATCACTCAGGTAGGTTTTACGGGCTAGTGGCAGGTAAGTACTCTAGGGGAGGTTCGGGAAGGGGACACAGGCCCACCCAATCCTACTGAATCTCAGCACAGGTCCCTCTATATGGCAGAGAGTTCTGCCAGGGAGTCAGTGGGGTTCTAGCCACAATGCACTGACTCAGGCTCCAGCCACACAGTCGCTGGACAGTCATCCAGCTCCCGTGGGCCTTCCTGCCCTCTCTCCCAGTGATACGTGATCGGGTGGGTGACCCTCTCCCCCCACTCAGCCTCCTCGGAGTAGTCATCCAGGGGCAAGTTACAGAGCCCCTCAATATCTGTAACTCATCTGGGTCATCAGCAGAGGGCAACTCCTCTATCATAACATACTAGGATCTGGTCATCATCAGTGGTGGATGGCAGCTCCTCCAAGTTGCAGGCAACTGGCAGAGGGCCCCAGGTCTCTGGTGGTGGGTTGTTCTGTTGCTTCCTCAGGGTCCCAAGTTGTGGGCAGCTCCCCAGGAATATCAGCAGTTGGCAGCTCCTCTGGGTCCCAGACAGCTGGCAGAAGCTCCAAGTCTTCACCAGCAGGCAGCTCCAACTTGGCCTCAGGGCCCCAGGTAGTGGGCAGAATATGAGCTGGGCAGTGGTATGGCCAGAGAGATATCCTTCCCCTATGGTGGCTTGGGCCCGAATGACCTTCTTGGCTTCCCTCTTATACTTCCTGTCCTGCTTCCCTGCTTCTGGCCTGATGGACAGGTGACTTCCGGCTCTGCCCACCTGGGGGCAAACAGTACCTCTCTGTTCATTTCCAAAGGAGGCCAGGCCCCCTTGCTACATGTGCATTGTTATATATTGCAAAAGGCTGTAGCAGGGGGGCACTGATAATTGTTTTTGCTGTCTGTCTCTTTCTCAGCCTTGAGCTCTGGCTGTTCCTGGATTTGTTTTGTTTTTCTTATCTTTCTGTCTGAAAACGGTCTCTGTAAGCTCAAATTGTTGTTACCAGGGCTGAGTAAAGTGCATCTGGGGAAGAGAGCCTTTTTAACCTATCAGAGACTGCATTTTGATTTCTGGAACATGAACTAGAATCTATAAGAGTGGTTGTTACTACGTCACAGGTTGGAGATTTTCTTTGTTCTCTCCCTGTGAGCGCTCCCGTATACAGATCTAAGTAAAGGCTTGCTAATCACACTTAAGTGACTTGAATTTTATTTTCCAGCATCAGCTTTGACAAAAGGTTCTGATGCGTTTTCATTCATCCTTATCTCTACAGTTGAGCTGCAATATCTCCCCTGATGGAATCGGAGTGGTCATGTCACACATTATGCATTTGGATTGTATTCATTTTGATTTTGCTGGCCCATTTAAAGGAAGCATGTTCCTGATTGTTGTAGATGCCCATTCTAAATCGTCAGAAGTCTCCGTAATGCTGTCTACTACTGCTGAAAGTTCTATCCAGAAACTGAATGGAATCTTTAGTCGTTTTGGTCTATCAAAACAACTTGTGAAGACAACGGACTGCAGTTCATCTCTCAGGAGTTTGAAAATTTTATTACATTAAATGGGATGCATCATATCACTTCAGCACCAGATCATCCATCCACCAATGGATGAGCTGAAAAGTTTGTGTTGACAATGAAACAAGCATTAAAATCTGCAAAGGGACATTCATCCATTCAAAAGTGTCTGGACACTGTAGGAGAAAGTGAAACTTTAAAATAAAAGGATTAATGGGAATGACCATTTATCCAGCTCTGACCTGGTTTGTTTTGGCTTGTTTCACTAGGCCTTGGGCTTCATTACAGGCCAAGTTGCCAAGAGTAAGTTTGTGAAAGTCTGACTTCACCAAAATTGGGAAGAAAAAAGCTGAAACTGCAATAATAAGTATAAAGAGTGGGAAAGTAACTTAAAGGAAGGAGGTGTTAGGTTGGCCAAAGAGATAAGGAAAGATGTTTTGCCTGAACCATACCGTGCAAGGGATGTTTCAGCTAAACCATGACATATTGATGGGTGGAGAATGTAGTGGTATGTGGACCAAATAAGGTAATAGATGGCATTAAGAAAGGGGTGTGTGGACCAATCAAGGTAATTTTAGGTATCAAAGAAAGTAGTTTCTGGTGCAATAGGGTACCAGTCAATTGTCTGAACACTGTATAAATGTAGGAGTCTGAAAGACCAGTTTTTGTACAACCGAGGGGGGTGACAGAGAGTCCTGTCTTCAGTTGAGCTGTTCCACTGCACTGAGAGCACAAATGCTGTCAGTCTACCTGTTGATATAGGTTGCTTACCATTGCTCTATGTTGCAATAAAGTCTAGCCTGGCACCTTCATTTCTACAAAGATCCATAGTCATGCTGGTTTCTTCAATGGTGATTGCTACCTTAGACTACCCACACAAAGCTAATCAACAGAAGACATCTCTAGGCTCCAGACCATTAGGCTAACAGAGGCCCCACTTGAGACTTGAGCCAAAGGTAACCCAAAGTGTTAACCAAACGAACATCTCAATTCAGGACCACCAGGCTAACAAAATTCCAGTTATAAATCCAGTCCAGGCTTCAGACTACTGAGTTAACCAAGTCCCCACTGCAGGTCTAAGGTAGGGGTAATCCTGAGGGAACACGTATATAGAGATACATGCATGCAGCCAAGTAGACACTTGCATCAGACATATAACAATACTGATAACAACATCTCTGAGACTACAGACACATTCTTACTATCTTACAGAAACTCATCTCATGCTACAACCAAAGTGTCCCTAACCTTTCTAATGATGGGAGGAGAGCTGTGCACTTGCTTTGATCTGCTGAAACCCTCCAAAGCATGACAAGTTGTGCAACATCAACAGCAAAACCAAGTCATCAGATGTTCACAGAGAGCAAAAATCAAATCTTTAGTCTTGGACAGCCTATCCTAGCTCGGAACTATACTTCTAGAGCTAAATGCATCCTTGCTACAGTCACTGCCCAGACAGGACCTGTTTCCTACACTGTCCAGGCCTCAGATGATCTCACCTAGCAGCAGCATTTAGATCAGTTGTTGCCAGGTCATACATGTCCCAAGGACACAATTCCAGTTGTACTGCCTGACATCACCATTACAGGTGAGATGCTATCCAGTCAAGAGTCACCCGTTCCTGACTCACCTTTTCCATCCACCTCTGCAGCAGATACAAAATCTTCACCTGTTTGAGCTACGAGCCTGAACCTATTGTTACATTTGCACCAATAACACCTTCCGGTGCAAGTACACCAGATGTCTGAGGTAATTCACTAGAGAGAGAAGGCCTCCTCAACAGCTGGATCTTTAGCTGGGGGACAACCCACATTCATGGGGCAGAATAATTCCTGGGGTTTAGCTGGGAAATTAAACAGTCTACCCTCATTTCCTAGTTTAGTGATTGTTCTATCAAATTGGCGTTTTCATTAAGAGGGTTGGGGGGGGGAGGAATATGTTGTGTATTTTAGTGTCTTACCTAATTACCTGGGTTGCCATAGCAATAGACTGTCAGGTGATAGCTCAGCCAGTTCTGGCTGGTTTTTAGTGTTAGTTGAATAAAGACATCTCCCTGTGTTCACCTTCTCTCTGAGTCTGTGCTAGTTTCTATCTGAATACAAGTAGTTTCAAAGGATTCAACATAACAAACTCCCTGCTCTCCCTATCAGAGGGGAGACAGAGCTGGAAGGGAGAGCTCAGAATCAGAAGTCTTTGCCTGATGGGGGAGCTGCACAACCCCGCCACTTATCGACAGTTGAACCCGCCCCCCTTTGCCCTCTTGCACTCTGCATGGGGGCCAGTTCCTCCTCCTGGCTGTCATAGGACACCAGGGTGCCAATTTCAAGCAGCCAAGTAGTAGCCTGTCTCTCTGTTTCCGCTCTTTCTGCTCCCCTGCTGGTGTCCAGCCAGGTGGGAGGTGAAGGTGGGTGGTAGCAAAGTGAGGGGAACAATGGGGGAGGTACCAGAGGAAGTTGATGGAGATAGAGGCAGAAGGAGAAGGGCTGCATCTGATTCCCCTTCACCTCCAATAAGCCCTAGACTCCCACTGCCTTCACCAGCCTGCTCCAGCTGTCCCAGGAACCAGGGCTGGATTAACCGGCCAGAGGGCCCCAGGCTGCCCCCTGACTGCAGGGCACCCCTACCTGTCCCCCTGATGCGGGGGCCTCCCACCTCTCCCCTCCAACCATGGCCCCCCCTGACTGTGGCCCCCATGTCAGTCCCCCAAACCACATTCCCCCTCCCATCTCTGGGGGGGCTGTGGCCAAAGGGTGCTCCTGCCCTGGCCCTGCTCTGTCCAGCATGCCAGGGGTGGGGGGGGGCCTGCTGGTGCGCGGTGCAGTGGCCTCCACACTGGGAGGTGGCACAGGAGTGGCAGAGGGAGGCCACGCCATGAGCCACCCGGCCCCAAACCCTGGGCGGAATGAACAGGGACTGGCCCGCCCTGCTCTGCCCCCAGGGATGGGCCAGTTGGCCATTGGCCCAGGGGCGGGACAGAGAACAGAGCCCAGCCTCTGGCCCCAGGGCCCCCATCCCCCAGTGCTGACAGGGTAGGAGCTATCTCTCAGCACTCCTGCCCTGACAGCAGTGAATGGGGCTGGATTATCGCAGGGGTTTTAGGAGCTTGAGCCCCGGGCTCTGGCCAAAAAGGGGGCCCTGGGCTCCGGACAAAAAGGGGGCCCTGGGGTCTGGCCAAAAAGGGGGACCCCCCAGTCCACCCAAATAACCTCCAGGGTGCAACAATCTGATCTCCAGTCTCTCCCACATGATCCTCTACCCCAGCATCCCTGAGTCCTTCACATGCGATCTGCCACTAATAAGGGGGACCCTGAAGGGAAAAGTCAGTGACTCTTTCTCACCACAGAGAGTTATCACATGAGGATCCACAGATAGCCTGCCCCTTGTTTATGAGGCACGGCACTGCACTGCACTGTGAAGTGTGACTCACAGAGTCATCTGGACCAGCAAGGCCACTAAAATCCTTGGAGTGTCCTGTCCATAATGGCTAGAAACCATTGTGGTAACCATCTGGATGGTCATCTGTCTTGGATGGTTTAGACACAACAAATCTTGCCTCTTGGCAGGGGGTTAGACTAGATGACTCTTGCGGTCTCTTCTAACCCTATGATTCAATGACTCTGAGGTTCCCTTGGCCTTGAGCTAGAAAACCCGTGACCGAGGAGTGCTAAAGGATTGAGGAGAGTTTCTAAGAATGAGAAGGGGAATAACCTTGGAGGAAGGATTGAGAAGGCTTCCAGCAGCAGAGAGGTGGGTGTTGGGGGCTGGGTTCCAGAAGTGCAGAAAGGAATTGTGCATGGAGTGGAAACTGATCAGGTCAAGCACAGGGTAGGTCAGTTCCCAGTCCAGGCAACCTCCTTTATTCCCAGACTAGCTCCACTTAGTTGCCTTGGCTAAATTACAGAGCTTCAAGGGTTAATCCCTCTGGTTACTTTCCTTATCGCTTTACTGTTGACACAGATAATAATCCTGCTGGAGTCAGTTACTCACCGTGAACTGGATACACTCAAACAGGTCCTTCTCTGTCACCAAGTCTGCAATGAGGCTTCTGTTCTGCCCTGCGTATTCCAGAGTGGCGTTCAGCGTCACAGACTCATTCAGGTGGGTCAGCTGGATACAGATCTTCTCAGGAACCTTGGTGTGGATCAGAAAGGGCACTAGCACCATGTACTGCCTGGGAAGGACACAGGTCAGAGAGGCAGGGATGAAATAATAGAAGGTGGCATCAATTGGAAGGGTTGTACCAGTGCAAGCCAAACAAACCAGCTTGATGGTCTCAACCTACACCTTCCAACATGACCTGTATATTTTATCTAAACGAGAAGGACTTTTCTCTTGTGTCCATAACATATTACCCAACAGAGGTGCTGTAGTGAGGAAGGGCCAAGGTGAAAAGAGAAACTAGACTGACAGCTGTCAATGTTAGCATTTGACATTGATCCTCTGCATGTGCCCTCGTACAGCAACAGGGGCAACTGTATGCAACACCCTGGGCAGGTGCAGAGAGGAGTGAAGACTACCAGAAATGACCATAGTTATCCCATTTGTTGGATACTGTAATCAAGCGCTGTTATCCAATGAATAAACAATAAGAGAGTGTTAACTCCAGATCTCTCTTTTACATCTTGGGACGTGGCCATCAATGCAATAGATACTAGAGACATAACCTGGCAGAGCTACGGGCAAGTCTACATGAACAGCAGCAAATTCGTCACCATCAGTTTGATCTTTCTGGTTCAATTCATCGGTCATTGAAGACCAGCTCAATCAATCCGGAAGTCAATGCTGTAAGTTCACCCCCTCAAGAAGAGTAGCGCTGCATCCAAGAGATGGCATTTCCCTTTGACTCAGCGCAGTGGAGGCACCAAGGTAAGTCGGCATTAGAAAGTCGAAGGGAGATACACAAGTTATTTTATATAGCTTGTGTATCTCCCTTCGACTGCTGCCAAAAACCTCAGTAAGTGTAGAACAGGCCAAAGTAATAGCAGGTCACTTAGTATAGTTACCTCAAAGAGCCACAAGATGGTGCCAGATCTTATGAAAGCACCAGTGCAAATGCACTTTACATGGTCTCCCTAGGAGAAAGTTTCTCCTGCCTTCTTCCCCACCCCTTTGCAACTCAGCCAGAGCATTGGGACTGTGCCAGGATCACACACTGAGCCCTGATCTACACTAGAAATTTAGGAATGTGGAAAATCCACAGAATGCTGGTAAGTATACTGACCTACCTCCCAGTGTAGACAGAATTGGGTCAAGAGGAAGGCTTCTTCTATTGACATAGCTATTGTCCCTTGGGGAGGTGGAGTCTTTGTCCCATTGGCATAGGTAGTATCTTCATTAAGCACTGCTCTGATGGATTTGTACCAGTGCAGCTAGAGTGCAGTAAGTGTAGACAAGCCTTGTATGCAGATCTCTCAGGTGACGGAGCAGAGTGCTAATAACTAGGTGCCACAGTGCCCAACCCCCACAGTACTCCCTCCCAGGCTTAGCCTTTCAAGGTATGTCTACATTGCAGACAGGGGTAGCCTCCCAGCTCTGGTTAACAGATTTGCAAAAACTAGCAGGCTGGTGTTTGAGCTCTCAGTGAATTAGCAGGGCCCATACTAACACAAGCTTGTAGACTCAGGCTGGAAAGTTCCTTCTCAGATGCAAAGCCAACAGACTCTCAGAAAGGCTATGTCTACACTTGGCCAAATAAGTCGACTTTGTTAAGTCAACTTAGCATGTCTACACTCAAAAATTAAGTTGACTTAAAGGGGACCCTGACAAATCGACTTAGAGCATCCACCCTGGACGCCTTAGTCAACTTGTAGGGGCTAGGTGGACCTGGGACTGGTCCACGATGGCGGGGGGGCACCCCTTGCCAAGTGCCAGGGGGGTCAGCATTTTTCCTATTGTACCTGAGTACAATGGGGGCTGAGCAGGACAGGGACACTGGCAGGGCATAGGAGCAGGGTGGACAGGGCTCTGTCCTGCCCTGTGGGGGGGCAAACCAGGCTTTGCCTGTGCCAGCCACCCTGGCAGGGAGGGCAGAGGGGGAGCCCTGGAGCCCTTTAAGTCAACTTAAAGTTGATTTAGGGCTAATCTGCATCTACACTGGCTAAGTCGACTTAATAAAGTCGACTTAGCCAGTAAAGTTGACTTTAAATGAGGTTGACTTTAATTTTCCTTATGTTGACTTAAGCTGCTGCTTAAGTCGACTTAAGGAAAATGTAGTGTAGATGCAGACTAAATGAAGTTGATTTAAGCAAGCTTAAGTCGACTTAATTTGTAAGTGTAGGCCTAGCCTTCCCAGTACTCCCAGCAACTGCCAGCCCAAGAGTAGTGAGGAACAGAGACAAGGAATGGAAACCTATGCGCCAGCATAGCCGCGCAGAGCATTACCCCTCAGAGATCTTTCCCTGGTTGGTGTGTCGGAGGGGCTTGCATGAGAGGGAACAGTGGTCAGTGCCAGCACCTCTCTTATCTCCTTCAATCTGTTTGCATGGAGGAAGCAGTGACCGTATGGCTGCTGTCTATTTACCTGTGTCTGTTAAAGCATGACAGCCACTCTACATCTGTCCCCAGCCTTCGCGCAGCAGGCAAGGGTGCATTGCTGCCAAAGCCCCAGGTGAAAAAAATCTCCCTCCATTGTAGCAGAACCTCTCACTTTTACCTGTTAACAGGCAGGAAAGAATGCTTGCGCAAGGAGAGAGAAATCACAAGATAACGCACTGACCTGCTGCCAACCATCCAGGGATCTCAAAGCACCATACAGACATTAATGAACTCAGTCCTCCCACATGCACACCCTCACCACATAAGTTAGCACAGTGTCATTATCCCCAGGTCAGCGATGGGAGGACAGAAGAACAGAGGGTGCAGTGACTTCTCCAGGGTGACGGAGTCAGTAAGATGAAGGACTCCTGACTCCCCAAAACAGTATGAGCCCCCTCTGTGTGTGCAACTTACGGTTCGGCGGTGGGTGAGGTATCTCCAGGGATGAGGAAGAGGAGCAAGAGGATGATGCTTGGGCTGCTGGGCAGCCTGTCCTTCCCCATGGTGCAGAGCAGGGGTGGTGAGTGAGGCAGACACACGTCTGCTGCTTCCCTGCACCTTGCACTGTGCCCTGGCTGTCCTCTGAGTCGGCCCCTTTATACTGCTCTCTGCACAGCCCCCAGGAGCGTGAGATAAGGGCAGGGGGGCAGAACGCTCTGGGAAATGAGAAGAGGAACATAAGGAGAGATTCTCTGGCCAGACCCAAACAAACTGGGGGACAGAGGATCCAGTAGGCTGGAGATCTCTCTGATCTGACGGGGAGAGGGACAGAAAGGAAGGCAGGGTAAATGAGGGAAGAAGAGGAGATGGCAGCAAGCAGTGACAATGGGGACCTCATTTCTAATATAGCTTGTGGGGGCGGGCTGGCCACTTACCCTGAACCAATGCTAGAAGTGATGCTGAGATTGCTGGGGAAGGGAGAAGATGTTCCTTCAAACTGGGGGTGCTGGGGTTGAGGTGTTTTATGGGAAGCAATGAGGAACGGGCCTGAGCCGCACTTGTGAAAGGAGGGTAGGAGCAGTCCCTGCTTGGTTTGAGAAAAGGTTCTCTGCCGAGCCCCATTCCTTTCTCTGAGATTTCTCCCCTTGACTCCCACCCCCATCTTCGTGCCCTCCCCCATGCACAGACCTATTCAGGCCTAACGCAGGCAAACGGGGCCAGAGAGAGGCTGGCCAATCACCTCTCAGAAATAGCCTGGCCTTCATCCTACTGTCATCCTACCCCCTGCACTGGGGTGGGGGGTGGGGAGGGGGGGATGGGTAACATGGTGCCATGGCGATGGGAAGCTGCCAACAACTTCACACGTTCACAGTCTGTAACATATTAACCAGTTCCCCTGGGCAACAGGTTAGCTGACCCCCCTCGCCACTGGGGTCACTGACCTAGAGAAAAGGTCCATCTAGTTTTAGTCTCCCATTTGCTCCCACACTGGATGAGACTATTGGTCTGTTTAGTAGAAGCTCCTGTGCTTGAGAATAGCCAACGCTGAATGCTTCTGAGAGGGAGAGAAAACCCCATAATGCACCTCACTAGGTAACCCTGTCTCACAGAAGGAAATTTCTCCCTGAACCTCTAACCCTTCACTAGCAATCTGCTTATGCCTTGAGCATGAACAGCCTTAGCTCTGGTAATTATTACCCTAATGGCGACTGGCACCATGAATGCTCCTCTGAGTCATATTCTCAAATAAAAGCTGTGTTAAAAAGGGAGTTAGGGTTGAAAGTGTGTAGGCATAATTTAAGGGGAAAGGCTTCACAGGGACGGAGTACCTATCTAAAAAACAAATATTATGAAGCCAGGCAAGTCCGAGTTAAGGCTGAATTCAAAAGAAATCCAAAACAGATTCATGTCAGAAGCAGGACCAGATTTCCAATTAGGCACCGTAGGTACAACACCTGTGTTCTCGAGGCACCTAAACAGTGATGGGCTTCTGCATGGGACAACAGGGCCCATGCCCCAGGGCCCCGGCCAATTTAGAGGCCCCACATTAGTGCTAAAACTTGGGCCCCACTTTCTACTCCTCCTCCGCTCTCTCAGGGCCACACCTCCCTGCTCCTCTTCTTTCCCCAGAGACTGTGCTCCCTGGGCTCCCTGGTCAGGCCAGAAGCTGGAGCCCAGGGGTAAGCATATTCCACCCACCCATAGGTGGCCAAGTCGCTCCCTTCAGTCTCTCTTCCCCTTCCCTCTCACCTCCACACACAGGTGGCCTGGCCAGCCCCTCTCTGCACCCTCCCTCCCCCCGCCCCAAGAAAACACATAGGTCAGCTGTGGGGGGTAAGAGGCTGAAGATGCTGTGCCTAGGGGCATGTAAGGTATAAATCTGGCCCTAGTCAGCAGGGCACAGTTATGGGCCCCAAACAATCTTCACCCTACCCTGTAGTGAAACAATGGAGGAAAGAACAAAAGAGCCTTGATCCATTTTTAAAAATCAGTTTAATCTGCTCTGGGACTGCAACCCGTGGAATGCCTGGCTCGTCCTAGTTATCCAGTTGAGTCACAAGGGGGAAGATTTAAGGTGGTTTGGATGCCCTAACTGTGCATTTCCTGATGGGGAAGTGTGCTTCCCACTTTCCCATTCTTTCTGCCCCCTGAATCTTTTAGAGAGGCTAGGACATGCAGGGGGTGAGGGGGAAACTGACAGGCATGCTCCCAGACAAGTATAGCTCTGACTCAAACTCAAACGTGTTGTAACTGTAGATGTGCCCAAAAGCTTGCACATGTGCATACTCGGCTGCTTGCATCAGAGCTGTGCAAACTCACCAGGAGTGCTTGCATCAAAGCACAGTGTGCTGCAGCAACCCAGAGTGTAACCCTCCACCATCCAGCACACTGTCTTTTGGGAAGTTTTGGCAATGCATGGTAGGGCAGCAATGAGTTGCACAGAGGGGCCAGGAAGAGTGGGGTCAACTTCCCAGAATGCAGCTTTTTCCACCCAGGGCCAACACTGGGGGCTGGGCGGGGGGGAGATGGCAGCTGGGGTGACTGCCCTGTGCCCCATGCCTCCATGGGCCCCGTGGCAGGAGGCCCAGGAGCCCCCATCAGTGCCCCCCTCAAGGGTCCTGGCCCCAACTCCAACCAGTCTGCCCCCGGGGGTGGCAGGGCTGACTGGCACACGGTGCAGCTTCCAATGCAGCTCTCCAGGGCCATGGACCCTGGAAGGTCACGCTGGAGGCCATACAGCATGCCAGCTGGCCCTGCCCCCAGAGTGGAGTGACTATGCACCGGACTGCCCCACCCTCAAGGGTGGACCAGACAGCCCAGAAGCGGGATGGAAGTTCAGAGCCCAGCCTCTCACCCAGGGCAGCTCCCCCACCCCCCAAACGATTGGCCCTAGGCCCCACCCACCCCTAGAAACAGCCTAGCTCCACCTCATAATGTCATCCAGAGCCCCTAATTTTTATGCCTTTTTTTAAAATCCCACATACGCTTGTGGCCCTCCTCACTGTGCACCACCTCTAACAGAAGCACAGAACCTACACAGCTCTCCACTACTGTCATGAGCGTAGCAAACAGCAGCCAGACAATCCTCTGGTTTTTTTTGCAGAGCCACAGGAAGAACTGAATCAACAGGGAACCTGATAATTGCTTGGAGGACAGAATGCTGAGAGAACAAGTGAAAATTAGTTCAAGATTGTTGTTGGTGTTTGTGGAGCACCACCAATGATGGAGTGCCACTTCTGGGCCCACAAAATGAGCACTGACTGATGAGAGCTCATCATAATGCAGGTTTGGGATGAGAAGCAATGGCTGGAGAACTTCGCACTTACTTTTAAGCAAACAAAACCGCAACAAAGAAATCCCTGACTATCATCAATTTCTACTGCCCCAATCTTTGACTTCGCATTCTGGTCAAAAAGGAACTACAGTATTTAGGCAACTAAAGATACAGATAAGTGCTTTTGAAAATCCCACAAGGTGCCTAACTCCCAGAAGGACTCATTCAAGCAAGGCAACTGAATCCTGGGGCTATGTCTACACTTGTTAATTTAAGTCGACTTAGCATGTCTACACTTAAATTTTAAGTCAACTTTGGGGGAGCCCTACAAAGTTGACCTAGAGCGTCCACACTGGACACCTAGGTTGACTTGTAGGGGTTTGGACTGGTGCCAAGTTCCAGGGGGCTCATCCTTTGCCCCATTTTTCCTGGGTACAATGGGGCAAAGGGGGACAGGGACCTTGGCAGGGCATAGGGGCAGGGTGGGCATGCCAAGTCAACTTAGGGCTACTCCCGGTCTACACTGTCTTAAGTCAACTTTAGAAAGTCGACTTAAAAGTAGGATTAACAAAGTCGACTTAATTTTTCCTTAAGTCGACTTAAGCAGCTGCTTAAGTTGACTTAAGGAAAGTGTAGTGTAGATGCAGAGTAAATTAAGTCGAGCTTAAGTCGACTTAATTTACAAGTGTAGACACACCCGTAGTTTCTTTGTTGAAGTATGGTAGCTTTCAGGTTAGCTACTGAGTGTCCATGGAGGTTGAAGTGTTCTCCTACAGATTTATGGATGTTGCCATTTTTTATGTAGGATTTGTGTCCGTTTATCCTTTTGCACAAAGACAGTCAGGTTTGGCCAATTTATATGGCACAGGGGCGTTGCTGGCACATAATAGCATATACCACATTAGTGGATGTGCAGGTGAATGAGCCCCTGATAGTGTGGCTGATGTGGTTGGGACCTGTGATGGTATCACTGGAGTCAATGTGCGGGCAGAGTTGGCAATGGGGTCAGCTGCAAGGATAGGTTCCTGGATTTATGGTGGTCGGTTGTTGGTGAGTTGGGGGGCTGTCAGTGAGCAAGGACAGGCCATCTTCTCAGGACTTGAGAGAGTGTGGAATCATCTTCTAGAATAGGTTGTAGGATTCTAGGGAACTTTTACAGTGAAAATGTTTAGGCAGGGCTTGTGCGAACCATAGTGGTGCCTAAAACCAGGGCTTAAGTGCCTATATCGAGTCTTTAAATGGTTAGTTCCCTTTGTGAATCTGGACCCTGGAGTTTAGTCTCAAATATTCCTCACTCTCAAAAGAATGATAGCATGGGTGTTGGCGTCCCTGCAGGAGCAGGATTTGGGCTATGCTGGGTGTAAGCCTTCTGTGTAATGGGACATTTCCTGGTTCTTTAATGTCAGGGTTTGGGATACAGAAATCATTGAGTCTTTGGACGATTCCAGAAGACTCCATTGTGCGGCAGCAACCTGAACTCTATTTTTATTAAACGTCTTGAAAATGAACCAAGAATTCAGTTGAACCCTCCTCCCTGCTGCTTACTTCAGTTACATTATAATGAAGAGAAATACTCAAATTTTCCATCTTCAAAGCGTCTGATGAAGTGGGATTTTCTCCCACGAAAGCTCATGCGATAAATAAATCTGTTAGTCTTTAAAAGTGCCACAGGACTCTGTTGTTTTTCTACAATAGAGTAACACGGCTACCCCTTTGGAATTTAATAATTTGCTGACAGTGGGCTTCTGAAAAGCATTTGATTTTCACCATTTCCAATATAAATCCCAATCCAATTGTACCAAAGCAGGAATATGAAGGTCACCATAAACATGAGGAACAAGAAGGAATGTAGCTTCTTGTGCATCAAACTGAGTCAGCTCTCACTGAGGTCCTGGCTAGAGTTATAGGTACAATATCTTTATAAATGCAGGAAATTTAAGCATACACCAGCCAGATAAGTCAAAAGTTAGGCTGCCTGCAAAGATATTAACTCAGCAACCTTGCACAACAGCAGAGATGCCAAATCCAAGCAGCCTTGAGCTTTGGGGAAACTGAGACTCAGACAGGAACTTAGTGGTTCTGACACATCTGTGCTACTAGTCTATGGATTTTTTCGCAAAAGTAAGAACTGGAAATCCCTACCCAGTGCAGCATGGATGAGGTAACACTTCTGAGAGACAACCTTTGGAATTTACTCAGCACTTCCCAGGTTTGCTCTTCACTTCTAAAAAAAAAAAATGTTTTTTGCCATGGGATAACTAGCATGCCACTATAAAATCCCAGCAACGAGAAGGCACTTCTATTTAGCAATGAGGAATACTATCTGTGGTCAAACATGGGTGTACAGTGCACATATCTCTGAGATACCTTCGGTAAAAACAACAGGTGCCTTGTCTCCCCTAGGATTTTGCCATTAGATAACTATTGTACATAAGAACATAAGAACATAAGAAAGGCCGTACTGGGTCAGACCAGAGGTCCATCTAGCCCAGTATCTGTCTACCGACAGTGCCCAGTGCCAGGTGCCCGAGGGAGTGAACCCAACAGGCAATGATCAAGTGATCACTCTCCTGCCATCCATCTCCATCCTCCGATAAGCAGAGGCTAGGGACACTATTCTTAACCCCTTTCTGGCTAATAGCCATTTATGGACTTAGCCACCATGAACTTATCCAGTTCCCTTTTAAATATTGTTATAGTCCCAGCCTTCACAACCTCCTCAGGTAAGGAGTTCCACAAGTTGACTGTGCATTGTGTGAAGAAGAACTTCCTTTTATTTGTTTTGAACCTGCTACCTATCAGTTTCATTTGGTGACCCCTGGTTCTTGTATTATGGGAGTATTTAAACAACTTTTCCTTGTCCACTTTTTCCACATCAGTCATAATTTTATATACTTCTATCATGTCCCCCCTCAGTCTCCTCTTTTCCAAGCTGAAGAGGCCCAGCCTTTTCAATCGTTCCTCATACGAGGCACTCTCCAAACCCCTAATCATTTTAGTTGCCCTTTTCTGAACCTTTTCTAGTGCTAGAATATCTTTTTTGAGATGAGGAGACCACATCTGTACACAGTATTCGAGATGTGGGCGTACCATGGATTTATATAAGGGCAATAATACATTTGCAGTCTTATTTTCTATCCCCTTTTTAATGATCCCTAACATCCTGTTTGCTTTTTTGACCGCCTCCGCACACTGTACGGACATCTTCAGAGAACTATCCACAATGACTCCAAGATCTTTTTCTTGACTCGTTGTAGCCAAATTAGCCCCCGTCATATTATAGGTATAGTTGGGGTTATTTTTTCCAGTGTGCATTACTTTACACTTATCCACATTAAATTTCATTTGCCATTTGGATGCCCAATCACTTAGTTTTGTGAGATCTTTTTGAAGTTCTTCACAATCTGCTTTGGTCTTGACTATCTTGAGTAGTTTAGTATCGTCTGCAAACTTAGCTACCTCACTATTTACCCCTTTCTCCAGATCATTTATGAATAAATTGAATAGGACTGGTCCTAGGACCGACCCTTGGGGAACACCACTAGCTACCCTTTTCCAATCTGAGAATTTACCATTTACTCCTACCCTTTGTTCCCTGTCTTTTAACCAGTTCTCAATCCATGAAAGGACCTTCCCTTTTATCCCATGACAACTTAACTTACGTAACAGCCTTTGGTGAGGGACCTTGTCAAATGCTTTCTGGAAATCTAAGTACACTATGTCCACTGGATCCCCCCTGTCCACATGTTTGTTAACCCCTTCAAAGAACTCTAATAGATTAGTAAGACACGATTTCCCCTTACAGAAACCATGTTGGCTATTGCTCAACAGTTTATGTTTTTCTATGTGACTGACAATTTTATTCTTAACTATTGTTTCAACTAATTTGCCCGGTACCGACATTAGACTTACCGGTCTGTAATTGCTGGGATCCCCTCTAGGGCCCTTTTTAAATATTGGCGTTACATTAGCCGACTTCCAGTCTTTGGGTACCGAAGCCATTTTAAGGGACAGGTTACAAATCTTAGTTAACAGTTCCGCGACTTCACATTTGAGTTCTTTCAGAACTCTTGGGTGAATGCCATCTGGTCCCGGTGACTTGTTAATGTTGAGTTTATCAATTAATTCCAAAACTTCCTCTAGTGACACTTCAATCTGTGACAGTTCCTCAGATCTGTCACCTACAAAAGCCGGCTCAGGTTTGGGAATCTCACTAACATCTTCAGTCGTAAAAACCGAAGCAAAGAATCCATTTAGTTTCTCCGCAATGACTCTATCATCTTTAAGCGCTCCTTTTGTATTATCATCATCAAGGGGCCCGACTGGTTGTTTGGCAGGCTTCCTGCTTCTGATATACTTAAAAAACAATTTGTTATTACCTTTGGAGTTTTTGGCTAGCCGTTCTTCAAACTCCTCTTTGGCTCTTCTTATTACACTCTTGCACTTAAGCTGGCACTGTTTGTGCACCTTTCTGTTTGCCTCACTAGGATTTGACTTCCACTTTTTAAAGGAAGTCTTTTTACCTCTCAGTGCTTCTTTTACATGGTTGGTGAGCCATGGTGGCTCTTTTTTGGTTTTTTTACAGTGTTTCTTAATTTGGGGTATACAGTGAAGTTGGGCCTCTATTATGGTGTCTTTAAAAAGCGCCCATGCAGTTTTCAGAGATTTCACTTTAGTCACTCTACCTTTTAGCTTTTGTTTAACTATCCCCCTCATTTTTGTATAGTTCCCCCTTTTGAAATTAAATGCCACAGTGTTGGGCTGTTGGGGTGTTCTTCCCCCCACAGGGATGGTGAATGCTATTGTATTATGGTCACTAGTTCCAAGCGGTCCTGCTACAGTTACCTCTCGGACCAGCTCCTGCGCTCCACTCAGGATTAAATCTAGAGTTGCCTCTCCCCTTGTGGGTTCCCATACCAGCTGCTCCATGAAGCAGTCATTCAAAGTATCGAGAAATTTTATCTCTGCAATATGTCCTGAAGTGTAATGTTCCCAGTCAATATGGGGATAGTTGAAATCCCCCACTATTATTGGGTTTTTAAATTTGATAACCTCCCTAATTTCCCTTAGCATTTCATCATCGCTCTTACTATCCGGGTCAGGTGGCCGATAGTAGATCCCTAATGTTATATTGTCATGGAAGCATGAGATTTCTATCCATAGCGATTCTATGGAACAAGTGGATTCGCTTATGATTTTTACTTCATTTGAATCTACATTTTCTTTCACGTATAGTGCCACTCCTCCTCCCGTACGACCTGTTCTGTCCTTCCGATATATTTTGTACCCCGGAATGATTGTGTCCCACTGATTGCTCTCTGTCCACCAGGTTTCTGTGATGCCTATTATATCAATATTCTCCTTTACCACTAGGCACTCTAGTTTACCCATTTTATTATGTAGACTTCTAGCATTTGTGTATAAGCACTTTAAAAACTTGTCCCTGTTTATTTGTCTGCCCTTTTTTAATGTGCCAGATTCTTTGTCATGTGGCTGTTTATCATCGGATCCGGCCCCCTCACCATCCTTTTCTGTCCTCTGTTCCTGACTATAACTATAACTATAACCTGGAGATTCCCTCTCATCAGACTCTCCCTTAAGAGAAGTCTGTGTCCGATCCAGCTGCTCCTCTGCAGCAGTTGGCTTTCCCCCATCCTCTAGTTTAAAAACTGCTCTACAACCTTTTTAATGTTTAGCGCCAGCAGTCTGGTTCCCTTTTGGTTTAGGTGGAGCCCATCCCTCCTGTATAGGCTCCCCCCATCCCAAAAGTTTCCCCAGTTCCTAATGAACGTAAACCCCTCCTCTCTACACCATCGTCTCATCCACGCATTGAGACTCTGAATCTCTGCCTGCCTACCTGGCCCTGCGCGTGGAACTGGGAGCATTTCTGAGAATGCCACCATAGAGGTCCTGGATCTCAATCTCTTTCCTAGTAGCCTAAATTTTGCTTCCAGGACATCTCTCCTACCCTTCCCTAAGTCATTGGTACCTACATGTACCACGACCACCGGCTCCTCCCCAGCACTACACATAAGTCTGTCTAGATGCCTCGAGAGGTCCGCAACCTTCGCACCAGGCAGGCAAGTCACCATATGGTTCTCCCGGTCATCACAAACCCAGCTATCTATGTTTCTAATGATCGAATCTCCCATTACTAACACCTGCCTTTTCCTAGCAACTGGAGTTCCCTCCCCCGGAGAGGCAACCTCCGTGCGAGAGGCAGCCTCAGCATCATCTGGAAGGAGGGTCCCAACTATGGGAAGGTTCCCCTCTGCTCCCGCTGACTGCTCTGCTTCCCTTGGGCATTCTTCCTCCTCAACAGCACAGAGGCTGTCTGAGCGGAGGTGGGACAATTCTACAGTGTCCCTGAAAGCCTCGTCGACAAACCTCTCTGCCTCTCTCAGCTCCTCCAGTTCCGCCACCCTGGCCTCCAAAGCCCGCACGCGGTCTCTGAGGGCCAGGAGCTCCTTGCACCGAATGCAGACATACGACACCCGCCCACAAGGCAGGTACTCATACATTCCGCACCCGGCGCAATAAACTGGATAGCCCCCACTCTGCTGCTGGGCTTCTGCCTGCATTGTCTCCTAGTTAATGAAAGGGTGGTTGAAAGAAAGGGGTTTTAGAGTATGGTTTTGAAGTATAGGTTATATGGGGACAGGGGACCAAGGAGGACCTATGGGGCCCCGCCCTCCCTTGAAACTCCCTTGCAAAACTCCCTGTTAGCAGCCCCTGGTCGCTTATGTGTGGCTTTATAAAGCCCTGGCCTGGGTTAATGCCCCACCCACTGATTAAGGCTGATTAAGCTCAGCCAATCACCAGAGGCTTCAAGCTCTCAAACTTACCTTTGAAGCTCACAGCCTCCAACTGCCAGCTCTAGCACACAGTCCTTCAAACAGACACACACAAACCCCTAGCACACAAACCCCTAGCACACAGTCCTTCAAACAGACACACAGACAGACACCAACTCAAGCTCAGCACACAGCTCACAGCAGTAACCCCTAAACACACACCCCCCCCAATACTACAGACAGTCACTTACCCCACAGATTCTGCAGTAGCTCCTCCTTCACCTGGAGAACTCCGTTGCAAAACTCCCTGTTAGCCCCTGTTAGCAGCCCCTGTGCATCAGCAGCGGAGAGACATGGGGGGATGTGCCCTCCCTCCATCCCATTTGCTGCTTGGCCTGTACTGACCATGGTCACATGAACTGAGCATGCTCAGCAACATCTGTCAAAGCCACTGCCTTCACTCTTCCCATTCTCCCCCCCATCAGCAGGTAGAGGTCTCTGTACATTAGATATGCCATCTTTTCAACAGTCTCACACACTAACAGATTGATCCTCCCTTGCGAGCATGGCACCATCTTCATCCTCCTGCCACAGATGAGGAGACAAGGTACAGAGAAAGGAAGCCATGTGCCCAAGATAATACAGATAGTGGCAGAGCTTAGATTAGAACTCAAAAGATTCCAGGCCTTCAACTTCTACTCAAATCACTTCGTTCACCTCCCACTAGTCACACAAAGTGCACTATGATTAGGGGAACATAGCTATAGCCCTCTAAGGAAACTATCTTGCCAAAACACCTCTGTTCTTCTAGCAGTAAACCTCACAAGAGTCCTGCAGACAATACATGGGAGTTTGATGACTTGAGTTCTAGTCTGGCTCTACTACTGTAACGCTTTGAAGAAGCCACTTCCCCTTCTGAGCTTCAGTTTCCCCATTTGTAAAATGAGGCTATTGATATTTACCTATGTCTGCAAAGCACTTGGCAATCTGCAGGTGAAGACATGAAAGTCTTGTTGCTGCAGGGATTTCATTACAGCATTATTATAGACCAGTCAGAAACTGCTGTAAAAATCCCACTTCCCTGTTAGGGTATTGGCGATCTACCCCTTGGGAAAATAAACGCAATGAAGAGAACCCTTCTGCCAGGTGGTGTTGGCAGCAGTAAGTGCCAGGTTCAATATCTACGGATTCCTCTTAACAATGCAAAACACAACTAGCTCAAGACCCCATCCAGTAATTGGGAAAACTAAACACCACTGCTGGGTGCCACTGGGTGGCAGTATTTCCCTCTCACAAATACTGAGACCGTGTATAACAAAATGCTTTGATTAAAAGGGGAGGGAACCCCACATTAATCTGGAAAAACACCATAGCAACCATTACAAAGGTCTACACAAACCATAAGAAAAACTCTCCTCACAGTACACTGGGCAATGATCTTTGCCTCAGTTTCCCACCATTGGGGAAATGCCCATTTAACATACATGCCCTCTTTCCCTCTGCCACACCTTGCCCACAGATGGTTATCCAAAGTTAGCAGAGTCCCAGATTTCAGGGGTAAGTTCATGTGAGTTCACTCCCACCCCAAAGGGGAAGATGAACAACGCTTCTGCAGCTGCTGCCGCCCTGTGTCTCTGCCGCCACTCGTTTCCCTGACTGCCTCTGACACTGCTCATCGCTGTAATTACTCCCTCTGCCACTGCATGCTCAATTGTGAGGGTCCCCCATGTATCTCATTCTTAGTGAGTTCAGCATGTTGTGGGAAACCTCACTGCTACTGCAGCTTCTCATTTAGAATTCAGCCCCTACATCTGTTCAGTCACAATTTAAACTCCAGCAATCCCGGAGTAAAACCAAAGACTCCGTTGAGACTGATCAGCTCTAGTATTAACACAGGCAAAGGGAAGATCAAATGGTAGTAGGACTCTTTAAATAGCATCCACATTACTATTTACAAACCCCTGTTCCCATCCCCTCTGACTCTCACATGGAGTGGGCATCAATACTGCCTGCTTAGCGAGTCAGGATAAAGTCAGGTTGACCCCCCCAGTCAGAAATGTAGGCACAATTCTGCCGTCTTTTCCTCACAGAATAAGGATTGCTATATGTCATTACCCCTGAATTCACTACGTAGCCTTTCTGCCAGTTTTCATCAGCAGCAACAAGGGTCGGGTTCAAAATCTAGGGATTCCTTTTTCAACAGTACAACGCAAAACTAGCTCGAGCCACCACCCAGGGAACTGGGACAATTACACATCAGCCTTGTCTTTCCACATCAGCCTTGTTCACCTCTAGGGGCAATACTTCCCCTCTCAAATGCACAGAGACTGAGTGTAGGAAAGACATTGTTGATAAAAGGGGGAAAGTGACTCAGCATTGACTTAGGGAAATACTACAAGCAGTCTTCATAAGCATAAACCCATGAGCAAAACACCCATTCCAGAGTTCATTGGGCAGTTTCCGTTTGTCTCAGGTTCTCAAGTCCAGAAGTTCCTTTAATGTGCTCCTCCTTTCTCAGCACCCCACTCACAGTTGTTGTCCTTAGTCAGCACAAACTCAGAGTTCAGAGGTGCAGTTGCAGAGTTTACCTCATATACTAGTTGGCAGGGGACAGGCACAGGAGAAAGAAGGCCTTTTGTTCACTCCACTGTCTAGCTGCTCTGCCAGCCATTCTCTGCTCCACTGGCCACCCTGCCAGCTGACCCTGGTGCACACCATCACCTTCTGCTGCCATCACCTGCTTCTCTTCTGTGACTCTGCTGGTCAGTCCCTCGAGGTTCCATCCAGTTCTCAGGGATTGCCAGCTCTCAGTGGAGGAACTTCATTGCAGAAGTAGGCTGAACAGAAACATAAGTGATTTCAGCTCTAGTGACAAGTTAACAAAACAAAAAACTGCTATTGGAGCCTTCATTTGCTCTGTCTTTGGACAGTGGAGAGGGGCAAATAAACCATGTCTTGGGCTCTAAGCAGAGCAGCACAACCCCCACACACTCACACTCTCTCTTCACAGGGGTCTTGCATCCAGTTCAAGCCCCTTGCCTAGTAAGTTCAGGTAAGCTGAAGGTGATCTCCTTAATCCGGCAGTCTGAGCACAGTTCTGCTGCCCTGTATTCAGACAGTAAAGAGAACAATTCATTACCCCTGCATTCAAGTGAAGCAAATTTGTAAAGCGATGTATAACCCAACACCAACCAAAGCTGGTCACTTTGGCACACAACTCTGTCTGCTGGATAGCTAGCCAGGGTGGGTGTGTTCATGTAAATACAGTCTGGTTCTGAAGCCTGTTCCCTGCCCTCCAGCCAGCTTGGCAGGGCTGAGCTCATTCAGATCCTGCCAATATCCCCCTCTCACTCCTCTCCACCAGCTGAGAATTTGTCATCCTGGCAAATCACATTCCAGATTATAGCAAATGCATGACTTCTCCCCCAAGGATCACTAACCACCCTCAATTGCATCATAAATTAACCTGTTTATTGGCCTTATAATCCACTCTTGCCTATTGAGAGGGAGCATGGCAGGCACAGGGGCTATGTCTACACTGGCAATTTAAGTCGACTTAAGGAGACTTAAGTCGACTTAAATTAAGCCACGTCCACAGTAGGCTTTCATTAAGTCGACTTCAGAAATTTCTTAAGTTGACTTAATGACAGCTTTAGTCAACATAATAACTACCACTCATTAGGTCTACTTAAGCCTCCTTAGGTCAACCTAACCCTTCTTTAGGTCGGCCTAAACCCAGTGTGGATGCATAAGTCCACTTTGTTAAGTCGGCCTAAGGGCAGTTAGGTCGACTTAACAAAGTGGACTAAGTCGACTTAAAGTGTTGCCACTTGTTAAGTCGACTTTAATAAGGTCTTTTTTAAGTCAACTTAACTTTTCTAGTGTAGACATAGCCGGGGGGCTATATCCTGGGCTAGAGATGGTGAGGATTCCCTTGAGGGTCCCTCAGCTAGTAGCACAAGCCCCACCATCTCCTGTTCTATCCAGGACACTAGGAACACTTTCCACCTGAATGTCCCCATTATCCAACAGACTAGGGCCTTGTACACACTACAGCATTATCATGCAGCAAGGCTCCTTACCGCACGGTAACGCTGTGAGCGTACACACATAAATGTTGCTTGTTGCACAGCAACAGCACTCTTGCCGCGCAACAGGTAAACCACTCAAACAAGAGTGGGTAGGCTTACCATGGAACAGCTACAGTGCGTGTGCTCCTTGAATTTTTCACAGCCTGTGGAAATGTCCCAGAATGCCAATCAAGGCTGTCACACTAATCAATTTCACTCTTCTAGCAGAGCAGACAAATTGACAAGTAGCGGGCTTCCCGGTCCCAGATAGCAGGGGAGGTCCAACCGCTAGGGTTCCCGGAACCCTGGTGGCTGCCAGGGATTGGGAACCCTGGGAGCTGCAGAGCAGAAGTCACTGGGGCTGGGGAGCCCGCAACCCCAGCAGCTGCCCCTCTCCAGCTACCCGGGTTCCTGGCTCCCCCGCAGAAGTGGCTGCCACCCAGGAGCCAGCAACCTGGGCAGTTGTGGAGCTCAAGCCATCTGGGGTTGCTGGCTTCCCCACGGCAGAGAAGCTCCAGCCATGGGGGAACCCCCACGGCAGCAGGGCGTAAGCCACTGGGAATGCCGGCACTCCAGCAACTAGAGTCCCGCTGCTGCAGGGATTCCCTCAAGCCGCCCAGCTTCCCGGGCGGTGGTGGCTGCCACCCCCTGGGAGCTGGCACACCAGGCAGCTGAGGAGCTCAAGCCGCCCAGCTCTCTGGGCAGCGGCGGCTGCCACCCAGGAGCTGGCAACCACCGCACGGGAACCCGGACGGCTTGAGCTCTGCAGCCACCCAGGCAGCTGGCAGCTCCAGTGGCTTGAGAGGGGCAGCCACCAGGATTGACAGCTCCCAGGCAGCAGAAGCCGCCAAGGATCCAGGAACCCCAGTCGCTGTGCTCCGCAGCCAGGACCAGAACCCTGGCTGCTACAGTGCATGGTGGGATAGGTGACCACCATGCACTGCTTTGTATCACAGAACAGCTAAAAAAAGTGTGGACACTCCTTTGCGGTGCAAGGAGTGCAGTGTGTACACGTTCCTGTGGAAGAAAAAACACTTGACTTTTAAAGCACAATGGGTTTGCTGCGCAAGGATTTTGTAGTGTGCATGGCCTAGGTGTGTCTCCACCGGCTTGTTTTTCTTCCAGGAGATCTGAGGATGTTGGCAGGACAAGCTTATTACCCCAGGCTGGTCTAATTATTGACATGGGTGTGCCAGCAACCAGGGCCATCCTTGGGGGGAGGGGGGCGAGCAGGGCGAGGATCCTGTGCTGCTGCCCCACCCCACCCCCAGTGCCATGCTTCTTCCTCCTCCCCCCCCCCCCGCTACCTTTGGTGGCAACCCGAAGGCAACAGGGCAGGAGTGTGAAGCCCAGCCTCCTGGCTGGCCCTCCGCACCCCCAGGATGGGTGACCCAGGGGTGGGTGCACAGGGCCCGGCATCTCTGGCTCTGCCCCCCACATGCACAGCCCTGCCAGCAACAGGCCTCAATGTTTCTGCAAGGGGATTTAGGGCTGAGCTCTCACCAGGTTCAGGTGATTGAGACTGGAGTCTGTCTCCATCTTAGGGTTCACCATGGTGGTCCTCCTCCTCAGACTCACTCTCAGATGTGCTAAGTAGCGATGGGTTAGCCCCAGAGGACACTGCATGCATGGGTTGTGGATTTGATCTAGCACCTCTTTTTCTGCCCAGGCCTCATGATATGGTCCTTTCCATAAGGGGCACATATCAATTCCCCCACATGTAGTAAGACGATTCTAGGTACTGTTTTTATTTGCCTGGCCATATCTCACATTTAATCTTATAGACCAGCAGATCTCCCAGCCTTTCCACCAACAGGGAAGGTATTGCCTCCCCTCCATCGGCTATTTTGTGTTTACCAGCAACACGCAAATGTCTTAGCAGAACTCCGGCCCCTGGCTGAAGCTCCTGCAACCAGTGCTTTTTTTCTGCCGGAACGCACCGGAACGGCGTTCCGGCACCTTTTTTTCC
>ML687954.1:6388-16950 GCA_007922175.1 Pelusios castaneus | reverse complement strand
TCCCTGGGACCATTGTCCTGGCACATTCCTAAACATTAAAGACACAATGGTTTTAACATAAGTTAAAGTATGGATATAACATCAAATTCTAACTTCTAATCGAAATAGAATTCCGAGACACAAACTATATAATCATTCCCAGCAAATTACTACCTTTCTATTGATACCAAACATGACATAGTTCCTATGGATTATAGCATTTATGAGATATCCATCGAAAATAATATCATAAATGCTTCCTAAATCCAGACAGCGTCAAACCCTGCCCACATGTCCTGCCAGGCTCCCTGTCCCCCTTTGCACACAATGGGTGCCCTCCCTGCCACCGTGGACCTACCCAAGGTCCCCCTAGCCCCACAAAGTCGACCTAGAGCATCCAGTGTGGATGCTCTAGGTCGACTATGTAAGTTTCCCTTTAAGTCGACTTTAATTTTAAGTGTAGAGACACTAATTCGACTTAACTTTAACTTAGTTAAAGTCGACTTAAAAGTGCAAGTGTAGACATAGCCAATGAGAGTGAAGTTGAGTTGGGGAATAGAGGTAGGGTAGCTAATGGGAACGACATGAAAGTGGAATTTACCATACCTGAGCTAGAAGCCAAACTTCAGCTGCTGGATGCGACTAAATTAGGGGGTCCGGACAATCTCCATCCGAGGACACTAAAGGAACTGGCTCATGAAATTGCCAGCCCTTTAATGAGAATTTTTAATGACTATGTAACTCGGGGGTTGTACCATATGACTGGAGAATCGCTAATGTAGTTCCTATTTTCAAGAAAGAGAATAAAAACGATCCGGGTAACTACAGGCCTGTTAGTTTGACCTCGGTAGTATGCAAGGTCTTGGAGAAAATTTGGAAGGAGAAAGTACTTCAGGCTATAGAGGATAACGGTAACTGGGATAAAATACAACATGGCTTTACAAAAGGGAGATCGTGCCAGACCAACTTGATCTCCTTTTTTGAAAGGATAACAGATTTTTTAGATAAAGGGAATGCGGTGGACCTAATTTACTTAGATTTCAGCAAGGCATTTGATACGGTTCCACATAGAGAGTTATTAGTTAAGTTACAGAAGATGGGGATTAATATGAATATAAGTAAGGTGCAGTGTTCCCTCTAAGCTGCCTGGGTGCGCGGCCGCTGCAACCCCCGCGCAGCACTGAGGGACCTCCGCGCAGGCCGGCAGCCCCCACCAGACCCCCGGGGCTGCAGCTTTGCCGTGGCTGACCCAACTTGAGCCCGGCCTCTGGGCTGGCCCTCCCCGCCCCCAGGGCGGAGCAGGCAGGCTCAGGGCCAGGGCATGTGCGTGCGCCTGCCTGCCTGCCCCCTGCGGCTGGGGCAACGAGGTGGCCGCGGCCAGGGAAGGCTCCCAGGCTCCCACCCGCCAGCTGCCTCGACTTCCCGGCCCAGGGCCGGGGTCGGCTCCGCTCCGCCGACAGCGTCGGCCTCCCAGCACGGGGCCAGGATCGGTCTCCGGTGCTGGGGTCTGCTCTGCCCTCCCGGGGCTGCGTTCGGGTCCCCGCCGCCAGCGGCCTCGGCTTCTTTCTCTTCTCTTCTCTTCTCTTCCTTTTTCTTTCTTTCCTTCCTTCTCTTCTTTGCCTGCCTTTTTCTTTCTCTTCTTTCCTTCTTTCTCCCTGCCTCCTTCTTTCTCTTCCTTCTTTCCTTCTCTCCGCCTCTTTTCCTACCTTCTCTCTTTTCTTCCTTTCTCTTCCTCTTTTTTTTCTTTTTCTCTTCGTCTTCCTCTTCCTTCCTTCCTTTCTTCTTTCTCTTCCTTCTTTTTTCTTTCTTTTCCTTCTTTCTCTTCCTTCTTTCCTGCTCTTTCTTTCTTTGCTTCCTTCCTTTCTTTCCTTCTCTTACTTCTTTTTTCTTTTTCTCCTACTTCCTTCTCTTTTTTCTTTCTCTTCCTTCTTTTTTAAAAAGCTTTTTAAAAATTAATTTTAAATAAAAACCTTTCTAAAAATTAAATTTCAATTCAAAATTCATTCAAATTCAATTAAACACAATTAATTAATTCTATTTACAATCATATTAACTTCAATTAATGCCTATAATTTCTGTTGTGTGAGTTTGCACAGAAATTTTATTCAGAAAAAGTTTTGCACACAGCTTGAAAATTTTGCACACAAGCCGCCAAACCTTAGAGGGAACGTTGGTAAGGTGGATAAGGAACTGGTTAAAAGGGAGGCTACAGTTGGTCATACTGAAGGGTGAACTGTCAAGCTGGAGGGAGGTTACCAGTGGAGTCCCTCAGGGATCTGTCTTGGGACTGATCTTATTCAACCATTTTGTTACTGACCTTGGCACAAAAAGTAGGAATGTGCTAGTAAAGTTTGCGGATGACACCAAGTTGGGAGGTATTGCCAATACAGAGAGGGATCAGGATACCATACAGAAAGATCTGGATGAACTTGTAAACTGGAGGATCAGGAATAGGATGAAATTTAATAATGGGAAGTGCAAGGTCATGCATTTAGGGACAAATAACAAACATTTTTCCAATAAATTGGGGACGTATCAGTTGGAACGGACTGAGGAGGAGAAGGATCTGGGAGTAATAGTTGACCATAGAATGACTATGAGCCGCCAATGTGATTTGGCCGTGAAAAAAGCTAATGCAGTTCTAGGATGTATCAGGAGAGGTATTTCAAGTAGAGACAGGGAGGTGTTAATGCTGCTGTACAAGGCACTGGTGAGACCCCATCTGGAATATTGGGTGCAGTTCTAGTCTCCCATGTTTAAAAAGGATGAATTTAAATAGGAACAGGTGCAAAGAAGGGCTAAAAGGATGGTCTGTGGAGTGGAAAACCTGCCCTATGAGTGGAGACTCAAGATTGCTCTCTATAAATACATCAGAGGGATTAACATCAGGGAGAGAGAGGAATTATTTGAGTACAGCACCAATGTGGACACCAGAACAAATGGTTATAAACTGTCCATCGAGAACTTTAGGCTTGAAATTAGACGCAGGTTTCTAACCATTAGAGGAGTAAAGTTCTAGAATAGTCTTCCAAGGGGAATTGTGGGGGCAAAAACCATAACTGCTTTCAAAACTGAGCTTGATAAATTTATGGAGGGGATGGTATGATTACCCTATTTTGGAAATTGACTGATATTTGGCTATGTGTGGTGGATTTACAAGTGGCCTAAGAGGGGAGAGTACATGGGGCGGGTTCTGAGTTATTATGGAGAATTGTTTCTTGGGTAACTAGCTGTTGAGACTTGCCCACGTGCTCAGGGTTTAACTGATCGCCATAATTAGAGTTGGAAAGGAATTTTCCCCAGGGCTGATTGGCCTGGGCTCTGGGGGATTTTGCCTTCCTCTGTAGCACAAGGGCATGGCTCACCTACCGGTGAATTCTCTGTATCTTAAAGTCCTAAAATCATGATTTAAGGAGGTAAATAAGTCAGTGATATTGCTGGAGTGGGTGGGTGGATGAGGTCTTGAGGCCTACATTTTGCAGGAGGTCAGACCAGATGATTGGACTGGTCCTTTCTGACCTTAAAGTCTATGGCTATGTCTACACTGGCAAGTTAGTTTGAATTAAGGGCTTCCTTAATTCTAACTAATAAGTTCGAATAGGGTATCTGAACCAAGGGGTTAATTTGAAATAACTGGTTCAAATTAACCAATGTGGCCATGTTAATTTGAACTAATTTCTTAGTTCGAATTAACCGGCCATCGAAATGCACGGGGATCGCTAATTCGAACTAAGCAAGTGCTTGCTTAGTTCGAACTAACATTCCAGTGTGGCCATCCTTGTCCGAACTAACTAATTTTAGCAAGTGTAGACATAGCCTATGAGTATCTCCTGAATCTTGTAGACACATGCCTGGCTGTGAAGAACCCTGGATTTCAGTCTGCTAGAAGAGCTGAGTGGCTATTTTTCTTCTTTCCCCTTGATGCTTCCTACTTGCTTTATGGGGTGAAGTTGAGACTTTGCTGCCTGAGGGCCACCCGAAACTTTGGTGTGATTGCCCCCCTCCCCTGTGAATAGTGGGGTGTCAGGAGGCAGCAGGTACTGAGTGGGGGCTCTTGCTCTTTCAGGGGCTGGTGACCTTCGAGGAGGTGGCCGTGTATTTCTCCAGAGAAGAGTGGGCCCTGCTGGACCGTGGTCAGAGAGCCCTCTACAGAGATGTCATGCAGGAGAACTATGAGAATGTGACCTGGCTGGGTAAGGATTCCTGGCCCTCGGCTATTAGACGGTAATACACAGAGTTAAGGTTCACGACATCTCACAACACAACTCAACTCTGCCCTGTCTCAGCAACACCCTGACATTCCAGGGCCTACTGCACGCAATCGATCTCAGACTATCACCCCTTTACCCTTGCACTAAGGATTCCTTCGTGTCGTTGCCTTTTCTTACCCCTCCCTGATCACTCACCCGTGTGCCACTACACTGCTGACAATCCTGGTGGTGGGAACACACCCTTGTGCACCTTTCACACCACCCACAGTACTGAGCTGAGGAACAGCTGTTCTGTCATTTTCCCATGTGTATCACAGTGTCAGCTCTGCCAGCCTGCTCCAACTATTCCTGCTTATTTCAAGCTACACTGGCCCAGTGCACGTAGCTGGATTGTACGCAGATAAAAGCTGGTGTCAAACCTGGAACAACACACAAACAATGCATCTGACAAACTGGGTTGCAACCCACGAAGGCTTATGCCCAAAGAAATTTGTTAGTCTTCTTATGGTGCCACAGGACTTGCCTTGTTTTTACAGAAAGAATGGTGTGTTCCCATCGTCCTTCCTCCTGTGAATTCTTGATCAGCACATTTTATAGCCAGGAGACTTTTAAATCATCTAGTCTAGAATAATGCAGTTTAATCCACCAACCATTGCAGGGAGCTGAAAACGTGTTTTAGGACAGTGTCTTCCTGAGGGGCATCCAGTCCTGAGTAGAAGACTTTGGGTGATGGAAAATTTGCCTCTTCCACCAGCAGCTCCGTTCTGCAGCAGGCAGATGGACAGAGTTCACAAGGAGGTTGCCTCTTTGCTATCTCCTGTCCCCCTGACTGCAGCAGGAAAATCACATGTGTCCTGGAGCCCTGTTCACTACACATTGAGTCCATAGACAGTGGCTCCCTTCTGCACCCAGAGGGACGGGATCAAAGCGTCCCTCCCTATGGCTTGAACAGGGACCCCAGCGACTGGTGTCCCAGGCAGAGTGCTTTGCCATGCTACCTGCTGAAGCCAGGACAGGGAAGTGATGGTCTACTGTCCACTTGGATGCAGCAAGGAGCTGGCACCGGTCTTGTCGCCCCATAGAAACGTGCCCTGCCTGCGTTCTTAGTAAGCAGCTCCCTTCTGCAGCCAATGAGAGTGGAGAGGTGGGACACTTTGCAAGACCTGATGGGTTGCAAGTTGGAAACCAGTTCTTGGGGAAGAAGGGGGGAGGTGGTTGAGCTCTACCTAAACTAAAGTGAAACCAGATTTCTGACATAATATGTTTATGGAGGAGTTTTTAAATTAAGGGCTGGGATGCCAAATCAACCTAAGTTCTGTCTTTGAATGAGTCATTGCCCTAGTGACAGGAGGGAAGCAGTAGCTTGAGATACCTTCACGTCAAGAAAACTTTTTACGTAGTCCCACATGAGAAGCAGAGCAGAGAATGTTTGGCTAGCTAGTGTCACAGCGAGTTGAAAGACTGTACTCCAAGAGTAGTCATCAATGGTTTCCTGTCAAGCTTGTAGGGTGTATCTTGGGGGGCCTGGTGGGTAAGTTCTGGGTCTAGCGCTCTTCAGTGTGTTCATGAATGACCTGGATAGTGCAGTTGAGAGCCTGGTTGTAATATGTACAGCTGACAGCACACGAAGGGGTTGACGGCAGTTTGGTGGACAGGCCTGGACTTCAAAATGCTCTTTAGAAATAGGAGAATTGGACTGAATGAAGATTATTAAATTCAGTAAAGACAAGTGTAAAGTACTTCCCAAAATGGGGAAGAACTGGCTAATGGAAGAACTGCTGGAAAGGATCTGGGGGTTCTCGTTGACCACAAAGTGAATATGAGCTAATAATGTGATGTAGCTGCAAAAAAGATAAATCTTCTGGCGTCTGTTTACAGGAATTTGATCTGTAAGACGCTGGAGGCAATTGTTCGCCCATATTGAGCTCTCATAAGGCCTCAGTGGGAGTACTATGTTCAGATTTGGGTGCTACGCTCTATGGAAGATGTGGAGAATTCAAGATAGTCTCAAGAGAGCGACCAAAATGATGAAAGGATTCGAGCAGTGCTTCTCAACCACTGTGTCGAGACATACAACGGTGTCACCCCAGAGTAGTAAGTGTGTCACAGAAAGCCAGGGAGATGGCTGTATTTGACCTGGAATGGGGGTGGGCTGGTGAGTCCTGTAGGGTCGCGATATGCCACCAAGTTTGTCACGATCTGCAAAAGGTTGAGAACTACTGGGTTAGAAAACCTAACCTAAAAGGAAATGTTTTTATTTAAAAGTCCATGTTCATCTTGAGAGAAGACAACTGTTTGGGGACCTGAAAACAATCCATGTATATTAAGGGCATTTCCATACTCTTGCATGATCCAGTGGATCTGAACCTTTTGCGAGTCTCAGCACACTTCATAGCATATCGCGACCCTGCAGAACACACAAGCCCACACCCTCCAGCCCAAATCCAGCCATCTCCCTGGCTCTTCGCAACACCCTTACTGCTATGTGCCGACATAGTAATATGATCCAACACAGTGGTTGAGAACCACTCCCTACAGGACACACCAGGCCCTCCCTCCAGGCCAAAGCCAGCCGCAGCTCTCCATGACACACGTAATGCTGCGTGGTGACACAGTGATTGAGACCCGCTGCTCCAGAGGGAGCCGTGTTAGTCTAGTTCAGTAACACAAGTCCTGTGGCACTTTTAAAAATTAACAAATGTATTTATCACAGTTGTTTTGATTCGATAAGTGTGGATGTAGGCGTTTAACAGCAAGAGATGAAAGGAAGGAATGTTCCCCTTTGTTCTAAGTGTGGCAGAGTACTCCCCAGGTCGTGTCACCTAATGTCCATTCTCCCTGGCGTAGCAGGGCCTGCAGTAAGTCAGCCTCCCTGGTGAGCCCACTTCCCTCTGCCAGTGCCACGGCTCTGCTGCCCTTTTCCAGTTCTGTGGGGTCTCTCCCATCCTTCTTGAGTTCTCAGAGATAATCACCAGGCGCTCAGGGCTCCCGTCATCCAGTTCCTCATGTATTCTTGGATGTGTTTCATCAGCCCCAGCAGACTGGAAAACATCTTAAAAGATCTGGGTAATGACTGAGAGATCTTTTCAGCGAGGGCCCCTGCAGCAAGGCAGATTTCTGTTGGATATTAGGAAAAACTTCCTGCCTATTAGGATAGTTATGTTCTTGAATGGAATTCCAAGGGAAGTTGTAGACTCCCCATCACTGGAAGTGTTTAAAGCATGTTGGAGACGCCTTTGAGAGATGGTCTAGCTCGGTCCTGTCCTAGCACAGGGCACTAGCCGTGGTGACTTGTTGAGCTCCCTTGCATGCCTACATTTCTTTGGTTCTGTGCTTTCTCCCTCGCTGCTCCTTGCTGTTTGAGGGAAACTCCCCGTAAACATCTCCAGACCCACCTTGTTATCATCCTTCTCATCCATCCGTATCACTCCACTAGAGCTTTCAGACACCTGACAGTGGTAAGGCATCTCGTGTGCTGAGACCATGATCTATCAAGGCGATAAATGTTGTTCGACTGTTCCCTTCTATTCCCAGTGTCGCTCTTCAGGGCCATTGCGCCTGTATTCCCACTTTGGGCCCAGCAAGAGCACCACTCTACGGCTGTCCAGCTGTCCCCTCCCTTGGGTAGAAACCCACATCTCTCTCCATGGTGCCTGTTGTAGCTCCAGGCCGCCCAGCTTCCTGCCCACACTGAATTCCCCAGCAAGGCAGATCTTCTCAGCAGGCCGCTTTGCCGTCCTTCCTCAGAGGCTATGAACAGTGTCACTGCCCCAGTTAAGGTACCACGATACATGTTCCCAGCCAACAGGGATTCTCAAGGTAAAATTCTTACAGAGCGATCATACTGCTAGCAAGAAAAGAACATATATCTATGCTAATAAGTATAGCCAAGATCACCCCAGTGCCACTAACGGTTCTGGGAGGTGAAAAGACTTCCTAGGGTTTGTTTTAGCCAGGTCTCCTCCCCAGAGCTGTTATAGACCATCCCCCACTAGTACATACACACACCAATTTTTTAATGCAGTGAACTCCTAGGATATTGAAACTTAATTCAGTAAACTTGGACGTAATTCAGTAAGGCTGGTCCAGGATGTTACAAGAAATTGCCATCTGTCACCCCAGTGTGTGTCTGTATCTGTCGGTCTCTTGTCTTCTTAAACTGTCAGAGCTTGGGGCCATAGACGCCTTTTGTTGTGTGTCTGTAGAAAGTCCAGCAGAATGGAATTCTGGTCCATGACTACCAATTCTGGGTACTACGGTTAGAGAAATGGTAAATGATAACGGGGAGGTTCTGGGCAGTGAGAGGGAGGGTGCTAGAGATCAGGAAGGGAGGCTTTGGGCCAAAGGTCTGTGACAGTCTGTGTCCCACGTACACCCTTGCACTGTGATCTGTGCATCTTTCCTGTTCACACTCAGTGTCCCTGTGTGTGGTCTAATGCAAAGTATGTCAGGTGCGGGGTTTTTGGACAGCTCAGGGCCTGCTCTACATTACTGTTAGGGTAACGTGTGCCCTGCAACATCCTACATGTGTACAGAGATGACACTCTGTCAGGCCATGTCCCCAAATGTATCTTCCGTGGATTGAATAGAGGCAGACAAACAGAGCTGTGTTTCCACACCCAGCGAAGGCATGCCTACAAGAACAATAGCCTAGCTAAGCATCTTTAGCACTTTAGCCCAAAAGGGAAAGTTCACACCCATTGAGAGACCTGGGCAATCACCTGACCCTAAGTGGGATCGTCAGGAAGGTTTGGGAAGAAGAGACACGTTTGTCTGTGGCCTTGTCTACACTGGTGCTGGGATTGTAATTCCAATTTTAGGTGGTCGAATTACAGAAGGTGAAGGTGAGTGATCACAGCAAATTGCTTGTTTGGTGTCTTGTGTCTCCAGTGCTCACATTTCTTCCTAAATGCAGTGCACTGTGGGTAGGAGGCTCGTTTGTGCAGAGGCAGTTTTCCTTGTGACAGGCTGCTCCCCATATCTGCTCTGGTGTGCTGCTGTGACCACACAAATTCCACTCCTGAACCCCGACTTACCCCATCTTGCCAGGTGACCAATTACTCCTGAGTCAGTCCACACCAGCCTACAGCGTGTAACCAGTCCTGGGCAGTGTGGGTTGCACCCACTGAGCACCTATGAGGTGGTCCCCAAGTGAGTACCCCCAGCCCCAGATACCAATGTGAGAACTTGTGTTACAGGGATTGGGCCCCACTCCCATTCACCGTAGTCTTAAATTCATTCACTTAACAAAGAAGTGGATTGTACCCAGCCTTCGACATCCACACCCCATAAAGACCACCCAGCCTTAGATAAAACAAATACTAGTTCATTGATGAGAGTATGATTTCAAGTGAGAAAATGGCCAATCAAGACAGAATCATAATATAAACGAGTCAGGGGAGACCATTATCACACAAAAGTGTGAACCGCAAACTAATCTAATCTCTCTACCAGGCCTCAGAAAAAAGACAGATCCTGAGAGGCACCTGCAGCGGTGAGGGATCATTAAATTGTCAGCGCCTAAATCAAACATCTGGGATTGTCTACAAAGACCTTGTGAGCGCTCCACTTTCAGGATTGTCTCCCACAAGTGTCACAGCCTAAGGGCAGATGTTACTGACTTACTCCTGGTAGTAGCTCCTTCCTAGAACTCGGTTCCCTCTCCATGTTTTGGAGGGGAACTGGATACATGATTGATCCTTTCTCATTCCTGTTTCTAAAGTTTTTCTTTCTCTGTCCAGCAGGTGATGGGATGGTGAGTGGGACCGTGGAACAGACTCCTCAGCAGGAAGATGATGAGATAGTGGAACCACATGGGGTGTCATTGCAAACATGCAAAGGGCGTGTGTCCAGGAGAGCTGTGCAGGGAAAATTCTGGGAAAGTCAGCACAGGCCAGAGAAAAGACAAGAAAACCAGCCAATGCAGAGTGTTGGTAAAGCTGTTAATTATCAGAGAACTCACGAAAGTCTCAAGGAAAGCAGGGTCCAGCAGGGAATCTCCCTGAGAGAGAGAAACTACCAGTGCATGGAGTGTGAGAAGGAGTTTAGTTGGCATACAAACCTTAGACATCAGAGGATCCACACAGGGGAGAAACCCTATGAATGCTCTGAGTGTGGGAAAACCTTTTCTCGGCATCAGACCCTTATTGGCCATCAGAGGATCCACACAGGGGAGAAACTGTATAAATGCTGTGAGTGTGGGAAAAGCTTTCTTTGGTCCTCATCCCTCATTAAACATCAAAAGATTCACACAGGGGAGAATCCTGCATGCCGTGAGTGCGGGAAAACCTTCACTGTGCACTCAAGCCTTATTAGACATCAGAGGATTCACACAGGGGAGAAACCCTATGAATGCTGTGAGTGTGGGAAAGC
>ML687951.1:2084-12976 GCA_007922175.1 Pelusios castaneus | reverse complement strand
TACACAATAATATCATAAATGGTTCCTTAAATCCTGACAGCGTCACAGATGGGTCTTGTTATAGAAAGCCACAAGGCACCTACCCTAATTTTACTATTACCATAGTAATTTATATTTTAACGTAGTGTGTTTAAAACCTGTTTAAAATAACAAAATAATTACTGTTTTACTATTAATTTTTATATTACCCATCATTAATTCTAACACTTTTCTTAAAACTTTCCATTCACAAGTAAAAAACGCTCAATCCCAAGACCCAGTAAAAGTGCATCATAACCTTCAACCAAAAAACTAAGTTTATGTAAAAGTTTTCAAACGCAAGTCTGCACTTAAACCACAGTAAAAAAGTCCATTCCAAATTTTACTAATCACCAACACAGCAGTCAAATCAAAAGATACCCATTGCTTTGTGCAAGATCTCCAAGCTGTAAATGTAGTGATCCTGTCTTCCTTTTCTGTGGTTCCCAACCCGATTACTATTTTGTCCAGTATTCCTCCTGATTCCAAATTTTTAACGGTTGTAGATATTTGTTCTGCTTTTTTTTTCTATACCAATACACCCAGATAGTCAATTTCTTTTTGCCTTCACCTATAGGGGGCACCAGTATTGCTGGACTAGAATGTCACAAGGATTTGCGGAAGCTCCATCTCTTTTTTCTCAAATATTAAAAAGGGATCTTGAAGATATTGTTTTTCCAAAAGGATCCACTCTTGTGCAGTAAGTTGATGATTTCCTTTTGGCTTCCCCTTCTCTGGATGCTTGTAAAATTGATTCTACTGTGCTTCTTACCGCTCTTGCCCAAAAGGGTCATAAAGCCTCTAGAAACAAATTACAGTTATGCCTGCCTCAAGTTCATTTTCTCGGACATGACATAGCAGCTTGCTGGAAAGGTCTTTGGGGGGGGGTGTGTGTGTCAGGCAATCCCCGTTGGCCAACCAGTCTCCATTGCATACAGATTCTGGGGTTGTGGGTTCTTTCCTGGAAGGGTGTGGATAAGCTCTTGAGGCTGTCTGGCTCCAGAAAGGCTGGGTGTGGGTGCTCAGAATATGTTTCAGTGACACACATACACCAGTGCTCTCTCACAAGGGTCGCACCCAAAACCCACAGAAGAGTCATGTTCAACAGAGGTAGACATTTAAAATGATACCTCATAGACTCATAGACTTTAAGGTCAGAAGGGACCAGTACGATCATCTAGTCCAGGGGTCGGCAACCTGCGGCTCCGGAGCCGCATGCAGCTCTTCAGCCTCCCTCTTGTGGCTCCCTTCGGCCTTGTTCCCTCTGTGCGGACTCCTGCTGCGGCCGGGCTGGGGAGATTCAAATCTCCCGCCCTGAGCATGCTCAGACAGAGCGTGCTCAGGGTGGGAGCAGCCTGGCCGAGAAGCAGCTCTGCCGGCCGTCCCTGCAGCTCTGAGCCTCCAGCCAGGTAAGGGGGCTGGGAAGGGGCTGGAGGGAGGCCTGGAAAGGGGTGGGGGGGACATGGGGACAAGGAGACTGGTGGGGGCTGGGGAGGGGTGGAGGGCAGTGTTCTCTTTAAGCTGCGCGGCCGCACAGCGGCCGTCGCAACCCCCGCACAACACGGACAGACCCCTGCGCAGGCCAGCAGCCCCCACCAAACCCCCGGGGCTGCGGCTTTCAGGCAGAGATCCGACATCAACCCGGCCTCTGGGCTGGCCCTGCCTGCCCCAGGGCGGAGCAGGCAGGCTCAGGGCCGGGGCATGTGCGCCTGCCTGCCTGCCCCATACGGCCGGGGCAGCGGGGTGGCCGCGGCTGGGGCAGGCTCCCGGTCTCCTAACCACCGGCCGCCTCGACTTCCCGGCCCAGGGCCGGGGCCGGCTCCACTCCGACAGCAGCGTTGGCCTCCCGGCACGGGGCCAGGATCAGTCTCAGGTGCCGGGGTCCGCTCTGCCCTGCCGGGGCCGCATTCGGGTCCGCGCCGCCAGCGGCCTCGGCTTGTTTATTCCTTTCCTTTCCTTTCCTGCCCTGCCCTGCCCTGCCCTCTCTTTTTTAAAAAAAAGGGAGAGAGAAAAAAGCTTTTTAAAAATTTAATTTTTAGAAAGGTTTTTATTTAAAATTAACTTTAATTAATTGAATTGGAATTAATTTTGAATTGAACACAATTAATTCTATTTACATTCACTTTATCTTCAATTAATGCCTATAATTTCTGTTGTGTGAGTTAGCACAAAAAATTTATTCAGAAAAAGTTTTGCACATGGCTTGAAAATTTTGTGCACAAGCCGCCAAACCTAGAGGGAACATTGGTTACTAGTTGCCTACACAACAGCAGGCCAGCAGGCTAAAATCGGTCAGTCCCACACTCTGGGGCTGGCCGGAGCCCCACAGCACCAACAAAAAGTGTGTGGATTCATTACCGCCTGCCACCCAGTACCCAGAAACACAGGCCAACAGCAGACGTGATAGCTACGCATTCATGTTTTTTTAAAACTATACTACGGCCCCCCAACAGTCTGAGGGACCGTGAACTGGCCCCCTGTTTAAAAAGTTTGAGGACCTCTGGCCTTGACAAAAGAAAAAAAAAAAGAATAACGGTTATTTATTAATTTAATTTTTATTTATATATTATTTTATTTTTGTTTATTTTGCGTCACATCCACGTCTATAGCCCTCGCCTTTACCTGCGGCGGGTTCTTGAGTGTGTGACCCCCGCGGTAAGCTAACCATGAATACATCCCAAAAAAGAAAAATCTCAGAAGAAAATAGAGAGTTTAATTCTGCATGGACAGATTCCTTTGCCTTCACTGCCAACGACGCTGGCTTACCTGTGTGCTTGATATGTGGCGAGAAATTAGCAAACAACCAAAAATGTAACGTTGAAAGACATTTTCAAAACAAGCACTCAGCATTTTCTGAAAAGTACCCAACTGAAGATGGGCGAAAGAGAGCGATTTCGGAATTACTACGGAAAGTTGAGCAGAGCAAACATACTTTCAAGAAGTGGATCAACTCTCCAAACTCAACTACAGCTGCTAGTTTTGTGGCAGCTCATGAGATCGTAAGGAGGGGGAAGCCGTTCACAGATGGAGAATACATGAAAGAATCGTTCATAAAAATATCAGAGCATCTATTCTCCGAATTCAAAAACAAACAGGAAATTATTCAGAAAATTAAAGAAATGCCTCTCTCTGCAAAGACCGTCAAGGACAGGACCATTAAAATGACAACAAACATCACCAGTAAGCAAATTGATGACATCAATTCAGCTCAAGCATATTCAATTGCCTGTGATGGGTCAAGTGATGTAAACGATATTGAGCAGACAGCACTGTTATGCAGATATGTGAACTCTGATGGGCCGCAGGAAGAACTGATTGAACTCATACCGCTAAAGGGCCAAACGCAGGGACAGGACATTTGTGAAGCTGTTTTGAGTTGTCTAAAAGCCAAAGGAATAAACACCACTCACCTGGTGTCAGTGTCTACTGATGGTGCACCCAGTATGAGAGGAGCACAGAAGGGCTTTGTGAATTTACTTCAAAAGTCACTGGATCGAGAGCTGATGATGTTTCACTGCATCTTGCACCAAGAAGCACTGTGCGCTCAAACATTCCCCCCTGAATGTGTGGAAGTGATGAACCTCGTTATTAAGATAGTGAACAAAATAATTGCAAATGGGTTAAACCACCGACAGTTTTGTTCATTGTTAGATGAAGCCGAGAGCGCATATTCGGATCTCCTGCTGCACAACAGAGTTCAGTGGCTGTCAAGGGGAGACATGCTGAAACGCTTTGCTGCTTGTCTGGAACATGTGAAAACCTTCTTGGAAAGCAAAGGCCTCAGCTATCCCGAACTGGGAGACCTCGATTGGCTGGAAAAGTTTTATTTCATGGTGGATATGACAAGTCACTTAAACACGCTGAATAAAAATCTCCAGGGAAAGGGAAGCACAGCCCTGCAGTTGCTGGAGGATGTTCTGGCGTTTGAGCGCAAGATGACAGTGTTTGCAGGAGATGTACAGAGAGGTACGCTCTCTCACTTCCCCTCCCTGAGAGAGTTCAAAGAAGAGAACAATCACATAAATTGTGATTATTTACACCGTGTAATTATGGCAATGCAAGCTGCATTTGGAGAAAGATTCAGCGAGTTCAGAAAGGAAAAGAACACTCTGTCCTTCCCTGTCACACCGCTGGACATCGACCCATCCCTGCTGAACATACCCGCATTCACAGGGATAAGTCAGCCCGATCTTGAAATTGAACTGGCCGACATAGTGGATAAAGACTTATGGGTGTCCAAGTTCAAAAGCCTGACAGCGGATCTCAAAAAAGTCGCCCGTCAGAAGGCCACTCTTGCTAAAGAGCACAAATGGAATGATATTGAAAACCTCCCCAAACCTGACAATCTTGTTTTTGAAACATGGAGTGCCATTCCCGACACGTATATGAACATGAAAAAGTATGCATTTGGAGTCCTGTCCATCTTTGGCTCAACATACTTATGCGAGCAAGTTTTCTCGAGCATGATCTTCATAAAGTCCAAATATCGCTCCCGCCTCACAAATGAGAGCCTACAGTCCTGTGTGAAGATCAAAGTCACATCTTACAGCCCCGACATAGGGAAGATCAGCATCGAGCTTCAGAAACAGAAGTCACTTAAACAGGTGAGAACACTAGCATTTAATAGGCTCTTATTTTTCAGAAAAAAACATTTATTTCAGACCCGGAGCTGATGTAGCTTTTTATTGTATGTTCAGGTGCTTTGGTTGATTGCTGGCCGAGAAAGAAACCCGAAGAGGATGAGAGCACACTGAAATGGACTTGTCAAAAAACGTTCCTAATTTTATGTTTACTTTTTTAAAACTGCTAAGCTGCAACTATATGTTTTTTTATATTAAAGTAGGCTATGTTTTATTTTAATTTTACACAAATACGGGAAGGACTAAAAAAGGCCTGCATAGTTCAGTGTTTAATTTATTTCAAAGTAGGCCTACACATGCACACTGCACTTCTGTTTGTTGTATTCTGTTGTTGTAACAGGTAAAATTAAAAAAAGATTATAACTTTTAAAAGTTTATAAGCTGTGTTATGTTTTGCGGCTCCAGACTATTTTTCTTTAGTGGAAGAGGGGGCAAAATGGCTCTTTTGATAGTAAAGGTTGCTGACCCCTGATCTAGTCTGACCTCCTGCAAAATGCAGGCCTCAAGACCTCACCCACCCACTCCTGCAATAGGCCACCAACCTATGACTGAGTTATTTATCTCCTTAAATCATGATTTAAGGACTTAAGATACAGAGAATTCACCGGTAGGTGAGCCATGCCCTGTGCCACAGAGGAAGGCGAAAAACCCCCAGAGCCCAGGCCAATCAGCCCTGGGGGAAAATTCCTTCCCGACCCCAAATATGGTGATCAGTTAAACCCTGAGCACGTGGGCAAGTCTCAACAGCCAGTTATCCAAGAAACAATTCTCTGTAATAATGCAGAACCCACCCCACGTACTCTCCCCTCTTAGGCCACTTGTAAATCCACCACACGTAGCCAAATATCAGTCAATTTCCAAAATAGGCTAATCATACCATCCCCTCCATAAATTTATCAAGCTCAGATTTGAAAGCAGTTATGGTTTTTGCCCCCACAACTCCCCTTGGAAGGTTATTCCAGAACTTTACTCCTCTAATGGTTAGAAACCTGTGTCTAATTTCAAGCCTAAATTTCTTGATGGACAGTTTATAACCATTTGTTCTGGTGTCCACATTGGTGCTGTACTCAAATAATTCCTCTCCCTCCCTGATCTTAATCCCTCTGATGTATTTATAGAGAGCAATCATATCCCCCCTCAACCTTCTTTTGGTTAAGCTAAACAAGCCAAGCTTCTTGAGTCTCCACTCATAAGGCAAGTTTTCCACTCCACAGACCATCCTTGTAGCCCTTCTCTGCACCTGTTCCAATTTGAATTCATCCTTTTAAAACATTGGGGACCAGAACTGCACACAGTATTCCAGATGGGGTCTCCCCAGTGCCTTGTACAGCGGCACTAACACCTCCCTGTCTCTCCTTGAAATCCCTCTCCTGATACATCCTAGAACCGCATTAGCTTTTTTTCACAGCCACATCACATTGGCGGCTCATAGTCATCCTATGATCAACCAGTACTCCCAGATCCTTCTCCTCCTCAGTCTGTTCCAACTGATGCATCCCCAACTTATAGGCAAAATGCTTGTTGTTTGTCCCTGAATGCATGACCTTGCACTTCCCATTATTAAATTTCATCCTGTTCCTTATACTCCAGTTTACAAGGTCATCCAGATCTTCCTGTATGGTATCCCGATCCTTCTCCGTATCGGCAATACCTCCCAACTTGGTGTCATCCGCAAACTTTATTAGCACATTCCCGCTTTTTGTGCCAAGGTCAGTAACAAAAAGGTTGAACAAGATCGGTCCCAAGACAGATCCCTGAGGGACTCCACTGGTAACCTCCCTCCAGCTTGACAGTTCACCCTTCAGTATGACCCGCTGTAGTCTCCCTTTTAACCAGTTTCTTATCCACCTTATTATATTCATATTAATCCCCATCTTCTGTAACTTAACTAATAACTCCCTATGTGGAACTGTATCAAATGCCTTGCTGAAATCTAAGTAAATTAGGTCCACTGCATTCCCTTTATCTAAAAAATCTGTTATCCTTCCAAAAAAGGAGATCAAGTTGGTCTGGGAAGATCTCCCTTTTGTAAAGCCATGTTGTATTTTATCACAGTTACCGTGATCCTCTACAGCCTTAAGTACTTTCTCCTTCCAAATTTTCTCCAAGACTTTGCATACTACTGAGGTCAAACTAACAGGCCGGTAGTTACCCGGATCATTTTTATTCCCTTTCTTGAAAATAGGAACTACATTAGCGATTCTCCAGTCATACGGTACAACCCCCAAATTTACAGATTCATTAAAAATCCTCGTTAAAGGGCTGGCAATTTCATGAGCCAGTTCCTTTAGTATCCTCGGATGGAGATTGTCCGGACCCCCCGATTTAGTCACATCCAGCAGCTCAAGTTTGGCTTTTACCTCAGGTATGGTAATTTCCACATTCATAATCTCGTTCTCATTAGCTTCCCTACCTCTACTCCCCAGCTCAACTTCACTCTCATTGGGTGCGTCTACACTTGTAAATTAAGTCGACTTAAGCTTGGCTTAAGTCGACTTAATGTGCCCTACATCTACACTACACTTTGCTTAAGTCGACTTAATGTGCCCTACATCTACACTACACTTTGCTTAAGTCAACTTAAGCAGCTTGCTTAAGTCGACTTAAGGAAAATAAAGTCGACTTAATGAAAATTAAGTCGATTTTATTAAACCACCTTTCTATTCGACCTAAAGCTTATTTCGACTTTCTAAAGTCGAATTAAGCCAGCGTAGCCCTGGGGTAGCCCTATGTCGACTTAGGGCTATCCCAGGACTACACCAATGCCCTCCCTGGCAGGGGGGGGCACAGGGGCAGCCTGGCATGCCCCCCAAAGGGCAGGGCATGTGGGCACAGTGTGACACTGTCTGGATTTAGGGAAGCATTTATGATATTATTTTCAATGGGTATCTCATAAACGCTATAATCCATAGGAACTATGTCATGTTTGGTATCAATAGAAAGGCAGTAATTTGCTGGGAATGATTATACAGTGTATATCTAGGAATTCTATTTTGATTAGAAGTTAAGAATTTGATGTTATATCCATACTTTAACTTGTGTCATTAGACGGGAGGGTGTGAACAACCGTTGTCTCCTTAATGTTTAGGAATTTTCCAGGTAGAATGGTCTCAGGGAGTATCCTGATGAACCATTAAGGATACAATGGATGTATTCTTTATGTCCCTAAATCCAGACAGTGTCATACACAGGACTCTGCCCTGCCAGGGTCCCTATCCCCCTTTGCCCCATTGTATACAGGGGGTACTCCCTCCCCCACCACCGTGGACCTGCCCAAGGTCCCCCTAGCCCCACAAAGTCGACCTAGAGCATCCAGTGTGGACGCTCTAGGTCGACTTTGTAAATTCCCCTTTAAATCGACTTTAATTTTAAGTGTAGACACACTAAGTCGACTTAACTAAGTCGACTTTAAGTCGACTTAGTTAAGTCGATTTAAAAGTGCAAGTGTAGACATAGCCATTGAAAGCAGATGCAAAGTACTTATTTAGACATTGAGCCATGCCTAGATTATCCTTGACCTCCACCCCATCCTCAGTTTTTAGCAGTCCCACTTCTTCTTTCTTTGTTTTTTTCCTATTTATATGGCTAAAGAACCTTTTACTATTGGCTTTAATTCCCTTCGCAAGGTCCAGCTCAGCTTGACTTTTTGCCTTTCTCACTCTCTCTCTACATGTTCTGACCTCCAAAAGGTAGCTTTCCTTCCTGATCCCTCCCCTTTTCCACTCTTTGTAGGCTCTGTGCTTCTTCCTAATCACCTTTCTGAGATGCTTACACATCCAGCTTGGTCCACAGCTCTTGCCTATGAATTTTTTCCCCTTCCTTGGAATGTAGGCTTCAGATAGTTCATGCAACTTTGATTTGAAGCGATTCCAAGCCTCTTCTACATTTACATTCCTGAGTTCTTCTATCCAGTACACTTCCCCAACTAATTCCCTTAATTTTCTAAAGTTAGCCTTTTTAAAATCAAAGAGCCTGGTCGCTGATTTGTTTTTGTTTATCCTTCCAATTAGTTTGAATTGAATTAGCTCATGGTCACTTGAACATAAGCTGACCCCTACAACCAGTTCATCTATGAGGTCTTCACTACTCACCAGTACTAAATCTAAGATGGCATCCCCTCTCGTTGGTTCAGTAACCATTTGGAGAAGGAATTCATCAGCTATCACATCCAGGAAAAACTGGGCCCTCTTATTACTACTAGCACACGTCCTCCAGTCTATATCTGGGAAGTTAAAGTCTCCCATAATCACACAGTTCCCAGTAGTATTAACTTCCTTAAAGAGGTCCCTATCCATGTCTAGATCTGATCCCGGCGGTCTGTAACACATTCCAAGCACCATTCCAGGAGAAACTTTACTAGCTTTTTTCTCTAACGTGATTTTTACCCAGATTGATTCTGTCTTGTCAATTCCATCACTTTGAATTTCCCTGCAGTCTATCTCCTCATTGACATACAATGCCACCCCCCCACCTTTGCCTTTATATCTGTCTTTCCTAAAGAGCACATAGCCTTCAATACCGGTACACCAGTCATGACTACTATTCCACCATGTTTCAGTTATCCCTATAATATCTGGACTCACTTCCTCTACCAGTAGCTCCAGCTCCTCCATTCTGTTACCCAGGCTTCTTGCATTAGTATATAAACATTTTAGTTTGTGCTGCTTGGCCTCACTCATGTTCTTTGCCTGATTCGGCACAGTCATTCCACAGACAATATCACTCACTAGACTGCCATTTACACTACTCCTCCTTCTCGTAACCCTCATGCCGCTCCCTATTTCTGTGTCCTTTCTTATTTCATTTTCCTCCTTCTCAACACTAATATCAGGCGCGGAGATTATTCGGGCATCTCCCAACCATCTCCCCCAGCTCTCTAGTTTAAAGCTCTCTTGATCAGTTGTGCTAATCTCCCTCCCAGCAGTCTGTTTCCCTCCCTACTCAGGTGCAGTCTATCCCAGGAGAACAGTCTTCTGTCCACGAATGCCTCCCAGTGACCATACATGCCAAAGCCCTCCTTATAGCACCACTGCCTAAGCCATCTGTTCATCATCAGGGTCTTCTCACAACTTTATTGTCCTCCTCTAGGGACAAGCAGAATCCCACTAAAGATCACCTGAGCTTCTATTTCCTTGAGAGTCCTCCCCAGCCTGGCATAGTCACCTTTGATACGTTCCAGTGAGAATCTATCTACATCATTTGTACCCACATGAAGGACAATCAAAGGATTCTTTCCAGCTCCCGTTAAGATCCTCTTCAGTCTCAGATCAACATCCTGTATCTTTGCACCAGGCAAGCAGCACACCCTTCTGTTCTTGGGATCAGCTCTGGTTATAGGCCTGTCTGTCCTTCTCAACAAGGAGTCCCCAATCACATACACTTGCCTTTTCCTGGCACCAGTGCTATTCATTAGCCTATCCCCACTGCGTTCCACTCGCAAGTCCTCAGTCCTCCTGTTTTTCTCTGCAATCCTTTGCATCCGCTCCCGAGTCCTTCTAGGGCTCTTACTAGGAGGAATCTCCATTGGCTCATCCCCTCTTTGGATAGGACTAGCTGCTCTTTGCTTTTTCCTTGCACTCCCAACATCAGTCACTACATGCTCTGCTCCTTCATTTGCTAACCCAGCAAACCTGTTTCTGAGCTCTATTTCTCCTTCACTAGCCCGTCTTTTCCTCTGCCGACTTCTCGCAGTCACATGCTTCCACCGGCCACTTTCATCTCCTGGTATTCTGGCTTCACAATTTGATGGTCCTGCTTCCATCTGCAGGTCTGGCGTTTCACTTAAAAAGTCCTCACCTGTCTGCTCCATCAGTTGTTCGAAACCCCTTCTAAACTCAATGAGAGTTTTCACCTGCATCTCTAACCCCTGAATTTTCTCCTCCATCAATCCAATGAGGCAGCACTTCATGCACACATAGGTCTTTGGAGGCGATCCCTCCAAGATCAAGTACATTCCACAGCTTCCACATCCTGCCATTCTTGCTGTTGCTTCCCCGCCTTGAATGTCCACAACGGTTGCCTCTGTATCTGCCATAGCTCTTGGTTTAATCTGAGTCAGAACAAAATAAACCCCAACACCGCAAGAGAAGCAATACAAGAAACACCCCGTCCCCCACAACTCCCCCTCCAAACTCCCACTTAAACTCCCCTGTTCACAGCCCTGTTGACTGCCCCTGTGTGCCGCTGCCTGCTGGAGTAGCTGCCTTTATAGCTCCCTCAGCAGGGAAGCCCCAC